>JAAXCT010001080.1:0-241764 GCA_012490785.1 Eragrostis nindensis
GCCGGATTATATAATCTGAGGGGGAAACAAACAGGGCCGTAATATAATGATACTTTATCCGCTGGACATATTTAGATTCCACTTACGGTGGTTCTACCGTCGAGGATCCTATCGCTTCTTGGACTAATATAACGGGACTTCACCATGAAACTGTTTGTCTGCCCAATATCCAACATAAAAAATGCGTCTTTGATAAAGCTAATGCGACTTTACAATTTACTTGTTTACGTACTCTGTCTTTGTGCTTTAATGCACCTTAATCTTTGGTATGTGTTCACAAAAAAAGAAAGTTAGGTGTATGTATACATATACGCATTGGTTTCTTTTACGTTAATGAAGAGTACATTATTTTAATATCTAAACTTCATGCATGTTGAATTATGTCAGCACGACTGTGCAGTGTACATTATCTTAAATAACATCATAATTAAAATAGAAATTTCTTATAAACCATGTTTAAATATCCACTCTCTTCCGCATCACGGACCTAGTAGCGCTTGCTGGGCAGCGGGGGGCCAGTGCATCTTCCATGAGTGTCGTCGCGAATCGTACATGAGGCGATATGGACATGTCCACCATTCTGCATGACGAAGAAGAGAGACGGCGCGGCCACGAAGAGGAACACGAGAACCATTATGGGTGACCGAGACCGAGAGCCACTGCTTTCGGTGGGAGACCAAGAGCCACTGCATCATTGGCAAGAAGTAGTGAGCCTAGAGCGGGATCCTGGTCCGACACAATCTGCTGCCGGGGCGCTCGTGGTAGGGCGAGGCGCGTGGGGAGCGTTGTGGAAGCTCTTTGGGAACGTAAGGCTAGGGTTTGGGGAGAGCGGCACCTAACAAGAGGGAGTGGAGGCTCTGCTGGCCACCTTGCGGGCTGAGTGCTGCCGCCACGCTATGAATGCCGCTGCTCTGTCGCCGTGGCCTAGGCTATCGACGCTGCCGGATCTGGGAACGAAGAGGAGAGAGTGAAACGAACGCGTGGCTTTGGACTATATTCAACTAAAATTTTCGGTCCGAGAATGGTTGGCTGCAGACACGGATTGAGAAAACACGTCTCTCATATATATCCCTGCTTTACAAGACGTGTTTCGTGGAGACATGTCTGCTATCTAGGTATATTGGAGATGCATTTTATTTAAACTTGTTTTCTATTTGGGTTACAGATTTAGGGAAATGCCTATGTAGGCATATGACATTGAAGACGCGCTTTAATTACACATGCGAAAGAGGCAAAGATGTCTTTTCTTTTGGGATACCTTTGTTGTAATAACGCTATCGACGGGAGAGAACAACAACAAAAGTAGACAAGAGGCGAGACACAATGTAGGGTGGAGCCTTCTCTTTATTATTCTGAATAAACTTGTGTAATTACATCATGGGGTGCTCCACTATTTATACTCGGGGTAGGGGGTCTCCTTTCCTACTAGGAGAGAGAGTCCTTTGGTAAATTGCCCACATACGGAGTAGGACTAGGATAGGTTCTTCTGGAACTTCCTTTCCTCCTCCAACAAGTATTATTATTATAACACTCCCCCTTGGGCATTTTACGACGACACACATGTCTCATTAAAAACTCCTTCATAAAAACCCAGTGGGAAAAATGGAGAAAAGAGTACATGGTACCGTTGCTTCATATTGCACACAATGCCTCGTTAAAAACCTCTTCTTTTGAGAAACCTTCAGGTAAAAACTCAAATGAAGGAAAAAGAGTACAATGTTATATTCTTCTAGAATTCACTATATTGTCTTCTTGACTATAGTGTTAGGATTTATGTGTTCAAGAGAATTCTCCCCCTGATGTGCACACATCTTTAAGTTTCCTCATTCCTATACCATGCCTATGCTTTTCAAAAGATTTAGCAGGTAGGGCCTTAGTGAACATATCTGCAAGATTATCACATGAGCGAACATGAGTCACCATAATTTCTTCATTCTCTTGCATTTCATGCGTGAAGAAGAATTTAGGTGTAATGTGCTTCGTGACCTTAGACTTAATATATCCCTTTTGTATTTGTGCGATACAAGCTGCATTATCTTCATAGATAATGGTAGGGGTTTTACTCACTTCAATTCCACATGTATTCAGTACATGGTGAGTAATTCTTCTTAACCAACTGCATTCTTTAGATGCCTCATACAAGGCAATAATCTCTGAGTGATTTGTTGATGTAGCCACCATCGTCTGCTTCGTAGATCTCCAAGAAATTGCAGTTCCACTACAGAGAAACACATAACCAGTCTGCGAGAATGATTTGTGTGGATCCGACATGTACCCAGCATCTGTATATCCTTCTAGGATTACATTTCCTTTCTTCTGGAAGAACAACCCCATATCTTCTGTTTCTCTAAGGTATCTGAGGATATGCTTAATGCCATTCCAATGTCTTCTGGTTGGAGCTGCACTAAATCTTGCTAGTCGATTAACAGCAAAGGCAATATCGGGTCTTGTACCATTTGCTAGATACATCAACGCTCCGATAGCACTTAGGTAGGGATATTCAGGTCCTAATACTTCCTCATGTTCCTCTTTTGGTCTAAATGGGTCTTTCTCTACATCGAGTGACCTCACAACCATAGGGGTTCTGAGTGGGTATGCACTACTCATACTGAACTTCTCTAATACCTTCTTGGTATAGTTCGACTGGTGCATTAGTATACCTTCTGGGGTATGCACTAGCTGCAAGCCTAGGCAGAATGTAGTCTTTCCTAAATCCTTCATTTCAAATTCAGATTTCAGGAATGAACTAGCTTCCTCAAAGTCTTGTGTAGTTCCAATGATATTTAAATCATCGACATAGATGGATATTATACAATATCCCATCTCTGATTTTCTAATGAATACACAAGGACAGTCTTCATTCTTCAGGAATCCTTTCTTCAGTAAAAACTCACTAAGCCTATTATACCACATTCTTCCAGATTGCTTTAAGCCATATAGTGATCTTTGCAGCTTCACACTATATAAGTTGCGTTCTTCTTCATTTGGGACTTTAATTCCTTCTGGAACCTTCATGTGGATTTCAGTATCCAACGACCCATACAGGTACGCTGTCACAACATCCATCAATTTCATCTGCAATTCCATATTTACTGCTAGAGAGATCAAGTACCGGAATGTGGTTCCATCCATTACAGGTGAGTATGTGATATCGAAATCGATACCTGGTCTCTGCGTGAAACCTTGAGCTACTAATCTCGCTTTGTATCTTACGACCTCATTCTTTTCGTTCTCTTCCGGACGAATACCCATTTGTATCCTACGGGATACATTCTTTCAGGGGTGAGGCAGACTGGTCCGAAGACTTGTCTTTTGTTAAGCGAGTTTAGTTCTGCAGTGATTGCTTCTCTCCACTTTGGCCAATCAGAACGCTGCTTGCATTCTTTCATTGATTTGGGTTCTTCCACCTCATCAATGATGTGGGCAATCTTTTCTGCAAAATATATGTCGACATTCTGGGCTCTTCTATCATACTTTTCTCCTGTCTCAACATAGTGTGTTGAGTTCTCCATGATTCTTTCGTCATGGTCCAGATCACCACTTATAGGTATGTTCAGATCTGGAATATCCGGTTTCGGTACTTCGTGTACACTCATTTCACCATTCACGGGATTCTCATTAGTACCAAGTTTACGCTTACGCTCCATCGGACGTCTCCTAGGAGGCTTAGCTTGCTCTTGTACTTTGGGTTTCTTCGATACCCTTGCAACCGGTTCACTCCCCCTCTTCCTAGCATTTCTAGCTAGTGAGGTAGTGGCTCTAGTTTGGAATTCCATTTGAGCTCCCACTTCTTGGGGTATTTCAATTCTTTCCGGTGCATTTACTGCTGGTATATGAGATTTCATAATTCCCTGTGTGTTGGTGAATGTCTCTGGCAGTTCATTAGCAATCCTCTGCAAGTGGATGATATTCTGAACTTCTTGGTCAGTTTCTTTAGTGCGAGGATCCATTCCATGGATTCCAGGAGTTTCCCACTCTATTTCTCGGCATTCTTTCTTGAGGTACAATCCTCCCCCTAATGCCGGGAAATGGTCTTCATTGAAGATACTATCAGCATATCGAGCCGTATGCAAGTCTCCAGTGAGAGGCTCAAGATATTTTATGATCGATGGGCTCTCAAATCCCACATAAACTCCAAGTTTACGTTGAGCTCCCATTTGTGATCGCTGAGGTGGTGGGATAGGGACGTATACGGCACATCCAAATTTCTTTAAATGAGAGATATTCGGTATCTTCCCTTGCACTAATGCTAATGGTGATTCTTCAACTTTAGCAGATGGTCTAAGTTGTATGAGAGCAGCAGCGTGTAGCACAGCATGTCCCCAACAAGTGGTAGGCAGCTGACTATGCAATAATAGTGGTCTTGCAATTAACTTGATCCTCTTAATTAGCGATTCTGCTAAACCATTTTGCGTATGCACATGAGGAACAGAATGTTCTACCTTTATTCCCAATGATTTGCAATAATCATCAAATACCTTCGAGGTAAATTCTCCGGCATTATCCATGCGAATGGATTTAATTCTATGCTCTGGAAAATTATTCTTCAATTGAATTATTTGGGATGTAAGGCGTGCAAAAGCATGATTTCTAGTGGACAATAGACATACTTGACTCCACTTCGAGGAGGCGTCTATTAATACCATAAAGTATCTAAAAGGCCCTGAGAAGGGACTAATAGGTCCACAGATATCTCCTTGTATTCTTTCAAGGAATGGTGTATCTTCTGCATGAAGTTTTAATGTAGAGGTTCTAGTTATCAATTTCCCAGTTGCACATGCAGCGCAAAAGAAATCTTCAAGATTATTAGGAAATTGTCTCGGTTGCAATTCATGCCCACTAGAATTCTTCAAGATTCTGCCCATCATATTACTTCCTGGGTGCCCAAGTCTTTCATGCCATATTCTGTATGGTTCATGATTCTTCAAGATCACTTTAAACGCAGCTAAGCCATTCTGTGGTTTAATATAGGTGTAGTACATGCTTTCCTTAAAGGAGGGGAAACTTTCCACAATAGTTTTCTGATCTCCGTGCTTCTTAGTCATGATAAGACGTTCTTCGCCATTATCGTCATTAGTTTCTACATGAAAACCATTTGCACGGATATCTTTGAAGCTCAGCAACGTTCTAGTTGCGTCTGGATATAGTAATGCTGCTTGGATTACTAATGTCGTTCCATTAGGGAGAGTAAAGGTTGCCCTTCCGGAACCTACAATCTTTCTCCCATTTCCAATGAGAGTCGTTATTCCTTCTTCATACTTTCTGAGTGTTTGGAAATAACGAGTATCCCTAAGAACTGTGCTAGTGGTGCAACAGTCTACAAGACATAGTTCCTCTTCCATTGTACTACACTTGTAGGCAAAAACAAAGGCAAATACTTCAAGAAAAAACCAAATAACGACAAGGTAAAAGAAAAACCAAGGCGATTATATAGACTGCAAGTACTATATATTAGAAACGAGGTCTCTACTAGAGATTACATTAATCCACTTAATTCATTGCAGGAATTTAAAACTAAATGCATAACTACTACTCAAAACCATCTACTAGATAGTATTATAACTAGGGAGAATTATTTCATGTCTCCATGCAAGTCTTCTAATTCTTCTCCAAGAAGATCATCTTCATCCATGAGATCATCATCCAGAGACAAATCTCCAGATCCTTCAAGGTTCTTGTTGTCATCTTGTGGTGTACCCATGTCCATCTTCGCGATGTCTTCTTCCTTCTCTTCATGCGAAGGTGACCCCTCTTCAGGTGGTGGACATTCCAAGAAGTGTGCTTCCTTCTGATTTTCTTTTTCGTGCCATGAAGCTTCTGGTACATCTCAGCAACATGTTTAGGTGCTTTGCATATGCGTGACCAATGGCCATGCTCACCGCACCTATAACAATCTTGGTTTTGTTCACCATATGCTCCCCCTTTAAGCGTTTTAGGCTTAGCGTTCTTCTTCTTGGAGCGCTTAGCTTTCCGCTTACCCTTCTTTGATCCATTCTTTGGACCCTTCCCCTTATCATCCTTCTGGAATGAAGTAGCATGTGCTTCTGGCGGTGCAATTGAGCCAGTGGGGCGAGACATATGATTCTGCATAATAGTCTCATCCTCCCCCTGATCTTGCTGCAAGGCATTGCTCAATTGTACATAAGTTTCATACTTTTCTTTCTTGTATTGCCTACTCACATAAGTGAGTTTGGGGTGAAAGGTAGTGAGAGTCTTCTGTATAAGATCTTTATCCGTAAGATCTATTCCACATAGTTTCATGCGGGTAACTATGCTATACAGAGCGGTGTTGTAATCCTCAATAGTCTTGAAGTCTTGGAAGCGTAAGTTCTGCCAGTCACGCTCCACTTTAGGCTTTAAGACAGATTCTATCTGCTCAAACCGATTCTTCAATGAATCCCACAAGACTTTTGGATCACGTTCAGTCATGTACTCATTCTTCAGGGAAGTACTCAAATGATGCCTCAGGAAATGCAGTGCCTGAGCCTGCTGCACATTCGTTGCAGCAGTATCTCCTTTTTGAGGTTTGATCGTATTCAAGAGATCTTTTCCACTCAAAAGGATTTCGGCATCAAGTGACCAAGACAGATAGTTTAGGCCATTCGGTGCCAGCACTTCAAATTCTCGTTTCACAAGATCAGACATCTACAAGATGTATATATAAAAAAAAACAGTGCATAAGTTTACTTCTTGTAAACCTAGTTGGTAGAATGCATAAAGTAATGGATTAAAAACTCAGAGCAAGTCCTAAAACCATGTTTCTATGATTAAAGGCACTTTTAATCATATTTTAATTGCTTAAACATGATATGCATGATTTCAGATCAAGTTACACAGTAAATATGCACAAACAGGAGGATTAAACCGCAAAAACAGCAAGCTTATATGTTTCTGACATAAAATCCCTTAAACCCAAGGTGTTATATGCAATATAACATTAATTCAGACAAATTCCATAGACTGCAGGGTCTATTTTGCAATTTTTCTGGGTCAAATCGTAATTTCAGAACAATCTGGACCTTTTTGCAAAAATTTAGGACTGCGGGTTCTAATATGGAAAACGTCAAGGTCTTTTCTGCAAAATTTCAGATTTTTTCGATCTTCCTCGTATTTTTCTTGATTTTTCCGAAATCAGGCCGGCCTGTGGGCCGAACCGGCCCACCCGGCCCACCCCGCGGCCCGACCCACCATCCCGGCCTGCCCAGCCGGATATAAGAGGGAGGGGCGGATCGGGGCGAACCCTAATCCGCCTCATTCTCTCCCTCACTCCTCTCCCTCACTCCCGAGTGGCGGCGGCGGGCGAGCTCGTGCGACGAGCTCGCGGCGGCGGCGGTGCAGCGCCATGGTGCGACGGCGCGAGGAGGGTGGAGGCGGGGTCCCCGAGCGAGCGCTTGCGGAGCTCGTCGCCGGGGTAGTGGTGGTCCGCGGCCCCGGTTCGTGGAGCGCGGAGGCGGAGCGGCGTTGCGCGGCCTTCGGGCCCGGCGCTGCTAGGCGGGAGGACGGCGGCGGGTGAGCTCGTGGCTCACCGCCGTCGCGCGCGAGGAGGACGATGACCCGGGGCCCCCTTGCGGCGGAGGGGTCCCGGACCCCCAGATCCGGCGGCCCCGAGGTCAGATCCGGTGACCTCGGGTGCGGATCCGGGCTCGGCGAGCTCGTGCGAGGCTCGCGGCGGGTTGTCGCCTTCGTGCGGCGGCGCGGTGGTGCGGCGGCGATGCGGGCCTCCGCACGGCGAGGAGACCGAGCCAGGCCGAGGTGCGGCTCGGCTCGCGGGTTCGGCTCGCGGGCGTGGCTTGCGGGCTCAGCTCGCGGGCTCGGTGCGCGACTCAGGTAAGTCGGCGGCGAGATTCGATCTCGTCGTCGATGAACTAGGGTTAGGGTTAGGAGGTACCAGGACGTACGGGCCCACATATGCGATCGTTGGATCATCCGTTGGCTTTGCAGTTTGTACTCCGGCGAGTTCCGTCTCCCCGATTAGGGTTAGGGTTAGGGTTAGGACTAGGGCTAGATCTGCAGTCTCCCCCTTTGTCCTTACTTTTTCTGCTTCTCGCACGGATTATGCTGTGTGGTGGCCTTCGAGCCACCAGTTTGTACATGGTGTGGACGCCGGCGATGCTTGCTGGCAATGGTGGCGGCTAGAAGCCCCACCTCTGTGTGTATGCAATGCGATTCATGATGAACTACTACTAGGTGTAGTTAAGACAAAACTCGGTTTAGAAAAACCGAGGCCAGATGCAAGGGGTTCTACCGATCCTAGACTGCAGCGAGTCTACGCGATCAAAGAACGACAAGATCGATCTGCTAGATACCTTCGGGCTTGTAGTAGTCGTTCTCGTTGATGCAGGCGAAACTCGATGCCGTGTAGTCAGGATGCAGTGTAGTCGTTCCCCGTCAACAGCTTCGCGTTGGCGCGGACGTCGATGTCGTCGGGCACGGAAATCGAGGTGGCTCGATTCCCGAGGTCGACGCGCTTCCCGAGGCGGCGCGAATCCCGAGGCGGCGAATTGAAAAACTCGCCGACTCCCTTCTTCTCGGCGACTTCGGCGGCTTCTCTACCAGCTCCGTAGAGCGTGCTGAAAACATGTTGTAATAACGCTATCGACGGGAGAGAACAACAACAAAAGTAGACAAGAGGCGAGACACAATGTAGGGTGGTGCCTTCTCTTTATTATTCTGAATAAACTTGTGTAATTACATCATGGGGTGCTCCACTATTTATACTCGGGGTAGGGGGTCTCCTTTCCTACTAGAAGAGAGAGTTCTTTGGTAAATTGCCCACATACGGAGTAGGACTAGGATAGGTTCTTCTGGAACTTCCTTTCCTCCTCCAACAAGTATTATTATTATAACAACCTTTTCTTTCCCCAACGGGGGCTCTCCCACAGAATTTCATTAGAAACTAAATTTTCCTCAAACTCTACTCCATCATCGATCAGGACTGCCAAGACCCTCACAAAGAAGCCTCGCGCAAAAGAAATTCAAGCTCGTCTACCTGTAGACTTGGTCCCGTAGCGCATTTACCCAATGGAAAAGAGGAGCCACGGCTAATTTCAAACGAAGGTTAATGGTTTCCCAGGTCCCGAGAAGGCGAGAACAAAAGATTCCCTCGCAAATGAATGGCGCGCGCCTCATCGACTAGTCAACTTCCAACGCTGAAGACGAACAGGATTAATTTGCGCTCTATAAATCTCCCTGTGTCTTTTCGGTTCTGTGTATATGAGACGAGACCCTCTGCTTCCACGGTAAAGCTGCGGAAAGGTGAGACCTACACAGTCTCCATATATGATCTTGTTTGCTCGCTTCCTCCATTGTTTCCTTCTCCTGTATCCTTCATGGTTCTTCCTGCTCTTTTACAGGGCGTGACGCCCGCAACCTGCTCGACGGAATGCCTTCACGGAGCGATGTCGAGGCGGGGCCGGAGGAGGCCGACCTCGACCGGATCAGCGCCCTCCCGGACGAGGTCATCCACCACCTGCTCGGCTTCCTCCCGGCGCCGGAGGCCGGAGGCCGTGCGGACGCGTGCTCGCCCATGGCTGGCAGCACCACTGGAAGTCCATGCGCAGCCTCCGGCTCACCGTGTCCGACGGTCCGGCGTTGAGCGCCGACTGGCTGAACAGGTTCATGGGCCGCCTCCTGCACGACCTCCGTGCTCCCCTCGACGTGTGCGACATCTACGTGGAAGAAGGGCTCTGCGACGACGTCACTGCTCTGGATGCGTACCGCTGGGTGCGCCAAGCTGTGTCCAAGCACCATGTGCGAGAGCTCATGGTAGATCTTGAGCTGGCTTACGAGCAGTCCTCCTTCGGACTTGCAGGGCAGCCGCTCGTCTCCCAGCGCTTGGCGAGACTGGAACTCTATTACGTGTGGCTAAAGGGCAGGATTCTTGATTTTTCAAGATGCACGGCCTTGGAGGACCTGGTGATCTGTAAATGCGACATCGACGCTAAGGTTATCTCGTCGCAGTCATTGAAGCATCTGACGATCGAACAATGTGATTTCTGTATAATGGGATCCCGGACCTGTATATCTGCACCAAATCTGGTTTCGCTGAAACTGGAGCATCTGTTGGGTGCAGATCCCGTTCTTCAAACAATGCCACTGCTGGAGACAGCAACCATCGTGCTTCAGTGCAACTTTTGTTGTAATTATGATTATCCTTGTCATAAATGGGGCAAGGAAGAATGTTGTGGCCTCTGTGAAGGTTGTACTGGCAGTGACGCTCATAGTCGTGGTCGTTGCATGCTTCTCCATGGTTTGTCAAGTGCTACACATCTTGAGTTGAAAGTTCCCTTTGCAAAGGTACACATACCACCTGAACTTATTTCCCTTCATTATATTTTGCTAGACGTGTTCTCAATACATATCGGTTTTACACTGAGAGCATCTGTAAGCCTCAACAGTAAGCAGAGCTTTGTACATCACTGTTTTCTTTTTTTGTGAGAGACTCAAGAGGATATCATTTAGTTGGAGTCGAAGAATTTATGATGGTTCTGCTGTAATATTATTTAATAATGATTCCTCAGATACATATTATTTAAGGATACAATGAGTCAAGTTACTCCATGACCCACATATTGTTGTGTAAACATACCTAAGTTTTTCTTGAATTGTTCTTATATCTTTACATTTGAATCAGTTTACAGATTTCAAATGTTACCCTACATTTAGTAAGTTGAGGACTTTGCTGCTTGGTGAATGGTGTTTGGCTGCTGACCTTCATGCCCTGATTTGCATTCTCCAACATGCACCAGTTCTTGAGAATCTCACCATTGAATTCCAGGTATGTACACACACAATTACATACAAATATTTGTAATTCTAAAATGCTTACAAGACTAATTGATCATGCAATCTTGTTTTAACCACAGGGATATATACATAAGAATACAGTTGAACTGGAGGGACATCAGAATCCTACAGTACCAATGTCTGCGGTATCGGAACACCTTAAGTTAGTTAAAATCAAGCATGGAAAGAACGATGAGATGACTTCCAAACTATCAGAGTTTTCGGTTCATTGGGCGTACAAATAAACAGATGAACCATCCAAACGAAATGTACACTAGCCGCAGTTTCATACTGTTATTTTTGCAATTTGGCTGTGCATGGACACAAGTAAACTATGCATAGCAGATTAAGAATTAGAAGCAAGACTAGGCTGTATGGCCTATGTTTGGGATTTCTATTCTACTTGTAATGAATAATTAGGAAATTTGTCTTGGAATCATGATGTCTATGTTATATCCCCCCTAATTTGAATGTAGTCGTAGTCACCTGTGCCTCAAGTGGATAGCAAAGAAACATATTTCTCTGAAATCAAATGTCTATTCAATTGTAATGATGCCCTCCCTCTCGTGGCACTTATTTTATTTCTTGTTATGTACAGGTTTCTGTGACAGGTGACAAAATCTGCAGGGTTGCTTGATCCGATCTTTCTTGATAGTTTAAATTGTGATGACCTCACTAACTATTTGGATTTTCGTCATCTTTACTCATTCTTATTTTCCTTGTGACTCCTCTGCGTACCTCACGCGCCCCCTTCGGCGTCCGCCCGCGTGCCCTCGCTATCCCTTCCCACCCCGTCCGGACTCCTCTCACTCATCGAACCCTAGCCGCCGTCCCCAACAAATCGAGACACCCTCCTCCCTGCTACGCAGCATCATGCTTGCCTTCTCCCTGGGCCGCCGTCCTCGCACTCGTCGTCGGAGCACGAGTGGTCGGGTGGCGTCGAAGAAGTCGTCGGAGCTCGTCTCGGAGCCGAGGCTATCGGTACAGATCTCCAGGCTCTTCTGCGTCAGCTAGCTGGACGACCCGAAGTGCCGCGCCCTGCGCACGCGCACGCACCCGCAAAATCCACCACCGCCCCAACCCGTCGTCCCGTCCCGTTCCGGTAGTCAGCCGCTGGCGCTGGCGCACGCACCGTCCCCACTCCTCACGCGCTGCACTTCTCCAGATCCCAAGCCCGAGGGCGGCGACGCGGATGGGGCGGCCGCCGCGTAGGTGGGGTCCCCGCGCTCGGGCTACTTCCTGCAGCGGAGCATGCACACCGCCGCGGATCCAGACGCGTCCGGCAGGCCGCTCGACGTCGAGAACCCCCCGGGCTCCGCCTCCGGCGAGTCCGTGACCAAGCTCGAGTCGCTGGAGCGCGCGGAGCGCTCCGCGCTGGCGCCCGCCGTCGTGCTCAAGACGGGGTTTTACATCCTGGTGTGGTTCGCGTTCAGCACCTGCCTCACGCTGTGAGTAGCCACGGCCTGGATCTCTCGGTCTCTCGCCGACCCCCCAACTGCTCGGGAATGGGCGCCTGATTGCTTCGCTTCTGCGGCACAGATACAACAAGACGCTGCTGGGCAAGTTCCCGGCGCCGCTGCTGATGAACGGCAGCGGAAGTGAAGATTTCTCCATGTAATCGGGTACATTTTGTAATTTTTATTTTACTACAGATTTATAATTTAATTAAATTTCTTCTGAAATTGTTGGCTAAGTTCAGTGGTTGGGAAGATGAGATCAGATCCCTCCTGCGATATTCACGGAGGATGCGTTGAGAAGGTAGGTGGATCGGCTAGCTGGTGCTAACCATTGGGAATTGAGCTTCAGGTGCCAGCTAAAAAGAAAAATCAGCTTCAGGTTAGTCTTCTTCTACCCTCTCCTGCATTGGTCGATTTCAAGTTGCTCTAGACTACATTGATCGATTGATCCGTAGTTAGGCTGATTTCTATGACAATGATTCTTGGAAGATTGTTTCATGTGCGTTATGCTTTTCGTTAGTTAAGTCTGATACGCCCTGATTCAGGACAATATTGCCAATATATCCTGTAGTACTTTGTATTATGGTTTTTATCTAAACACATGTCGATAATACTGAATGAGATGTAAACTTGACCATGCACTAGGAATACCTGAATGAGTAAGTTTAACCGCTATCCACTGAACACAAGTTCTTCAGTTACCCTACTACTTAACTTTATTAACATTTAGAGTGAACATGGCCATTGGATTGATACTACAATGTCTTTAGGCCCTGCTTTCAGCTCTCACAAACTCAAAGTATCTTTAGTTACCTTGATCACACATTGGTCTAGACACATTCTCCAGACTACTGTTTTTTTCCCTCTCTGTTTCTTGTTTTCACTTAGAATCATGAATCTGTAATTGTTTTGAACCGAAACATTAATGGTGCCAGGATTTACAGCAACGAAATGGAGGTAACTAGGTGTGTCTAAATTCTAAAGCTTTTGGTCCCTCCTGCGTCATAAAGCATACATGCACATAATTCAGAGAACAGTTCTGTATTCAAATACAACAAGAGAAGAAACAGAAGATGGCATGTGATCATCTGAGCAACAAATTGTAGTTTGCTTCTCTCCATCACTATCTGGTAGCATATCCTTATGTACTGCGGCACTTAAGTTGATCAATTAAGAAAGAAGTAAAATGGCAATTTATGTAGTACTTCGAAACATAGGGACCACATTGCATTGCATTCACAACTCAGGAATGAATTTTTCTATCCTGTTATGTGGTCTAAATTCAGGTTGCATAAAAATTGAAGAAAAGCTTATCTTCTTTTAAAATTTCCAGATAAGCTTTTAGTGTTGTTACGCGTGAAGATTTATTTCTTACCTCTAAGCTCTAGGTTACTTGTTCAAATGTCTTTGCGCTTCAAGTTAGTTATCTAGATGCCTGTTAGACCTTGCGAAGCTGCTTTGTGCACGTATATGTTTTTTAGGTGTGATCATCACGCTCTAGCTTGAGGCACTAATGAAAGCCTGAACCACTTGCAGAGCTTGAATATTTGGATCCTTACCTAAGGCACTAAATTGAAACTAGAGCTGACCCATGCATATGTATGAAGTGTATATTTACACCTCCCTGGCCACCGCACATAGAGGGGGGCCAGCAGCGGCCATGTGCCTACAGAGTAAATACCCTATTTCTAATTTTCTCTATTAGTATAAATATGCTTAGAATTGTGTTTTCCGCAGGTTTAAATATGCTCTATTAGTAGGATATAAATGTGCAAAGTTTGTGTTATTCACCCTGTAGGGCCCAAATGTGCGTAATTTTGCTTTTCAAGGAAGAACAGTGGTATTTATATATTTAGCATTATTGTTCCAGCACACATGGTACTTTTTTTAATCTATGCTTTATATTAGGCTTTCATTTGTTTGTCCAAATGACTTGGTGAAAGGCTATAATCAGCCTTCAGGGTTGCTTCTACTATGACCAGTCCTGCATTTGGTTTCAGCATCATTTAGCTACAGTTATTCTTCTACTCTGGTTTGAAGTAACTGTAAATAAACTTGTGGGAAGCTAGAAATCATGTAATATGTTATTTTTTCTTTAGGCTGCAGATAAGGATTGTACCTGGCAAACCTAGCAACATGGAGCTTTAAATCGTGTGCCGTTTTCTTCCCTGGCCTGCAGACAAGGGTCATACCGCGTCAGGCAATATGGATATTAGTAACAATGTTGGGGTGGGATTATGGATCAGGTACAGACAGGAAGAGAGGTGGAACACATGGATGTTGCTGCAAAAAGGAATTCTTTTGTATTTTATATTTTTCATGACTTAATTCGGTTTGTTAAAATAGCTGGATTTAACAGAAACAGGTAATAGCAGTAGTAAGATGGAGTACAGAGGACAGAGGACCTACATTATTTAGTTAGTTTGGTGTGTAGGGAGAGCAATAATACTCACTAATTTCTAAATTGTACTTCACTTATTTAGTTAGTTTGGTTTGTTCATTGGTGGTAACATGGACAACGGATAGATCAATTGACCGATTGACTTCTGAATTTTACTCAATTTTCTGTACCTATAGATGGACAAGCATTCTTGTCAGTAATTTGTTGCTATGTTTTGATCTATATATTATATTGGATGTTCAATAACATATGGCCAACTTTTTGAAGTAGTAGAAACAATTTGCACAATCCTGGTGGCATGCACTTACCTGCAATGTTTTTTTTTTTTTTTTTGGTTCAGGAGCATAATGATCTCTTAAACAATCAAATATGGTTATATGATCTCATTGTTTAGGTGACGCAGCCATCAAATGTTGAGGCAGCCATGCTGTGCAGTTGTACTCGGATCATGATCCCTCCTTTTTCCCTTTGATTCATGTCATGAAACTTGCTATATTATGAGAGAAAAAATGTATTCCTTTGTATTTGACCCTTAAGTTATTGAACTCTTATTTATAGTGCATGAATAGTTCATTAGATGCATTTATAATAGTTTTCTCTCTGGAATCAGTGTCTACCTGCATATTGTGCCTTTGTATCATGGATTTTTTATTTAAATGAAATAATGTTAGACGACAGTTGTATAAGTCTGTTAAAACAATATCGAGGTTTTTTTTTCGGCTAGCCCGTGGCAACGCACGGGCATTTTTTGGCTCCATGTTACTTCCTTAACATTATCTCTGCACTAGTGTTTCATCCTAAATTGTTACACCCCATATGACATGGTAGCTTGCAATAGTGTTTCATCCTAAATTGTTATTATGGGCTGCCAAAGAATAAGGATAAAATATTATATTATAGTCAGTTTCGTAAGAGTATCCTAGCTAAATTAATTAGTTTTGAAATTAGAATAAATGTTTTATGCATGTCTATTTGGACTGCAGACGGTAGGTAGTAGAATGTCTCTTCCTTAAAAATCAATTTTCCTGTCCTCTCTAACATTACCCGAACTAGTTTTCATTAAGCGAACTCTTTAGCTAGATGGGGAAAAAGAATGAGAAAATTGAAGGAGAACCTTAGCCAGCCAAGCGTATCCCGTACAAGCTCCATTGACGGGCGTAATTAAAGGTACTACTAGTACTCGATCGTGATCCACATCGCAAGCTTCCGATCGGATCACTATGCCTACCGCAACAGGAATTCCGCCGGAAGCCGCGCGCCTCGTCCCCGCCATGGCCGGACCTTGCCCCAGACCTCCTCCGCGACATCTCCGGCCGCCTCCACACCGTCGCCAACTACGTTCGCTTCCACGCCGTGTGCAAGCCCTGGCTCGACTCGCTTCCGCCGCCAGAGCGCCGTCCGGCGTCCCTGCCGTGGCTCGTCGCGCCGGGCGACGCCACCGGCAACCGGAAGGCCCGCTGCTTCTTCTCCTCCTCCGAATGCTTCCTCGACGGCGCCATCGCCACCGAGATGTGCATGTGCGTTCCTGAGAGGAGATGGTTGATCAGCGCCGAAGACGGCACGGCGACCTGCTGGCTCCAGGCCAATTCATCTAATGCCAGATCTAGCGGACTCGAAGTTGGCCTTCTCACCGGATCAGCGGCCGCCATCCCCCTTTCTCGCTACACAGAAGAAATCGAGTTGTGGGATGAGCGTGCCATTGGTGTGGCGTCCGGCGACGGCACCATCGTTGTGTATGCCTATGGCAGGGAACGAGCGGTAGCTCGTGCGGCAAGGCTCCCGGTTGGTGAGCCGCCGGTCGTGGGTTCGAGCGCTGCTCGCCCACGATTCCCACCGCGGCACTGTAGCACGCGCAGTGCATAAAAAAAATCCCCTCGCTTTCCCCGGTCAAAGCACATGGTAAAGACTCGCGTCGGAGCTCACAACGGCCAGCTGAGTCCCTGTGTAGGATCGGGGAGGGGGTTCGGGGATTTTCTCGGCCTGCGTGAGAGGTTGTTCTCCTTAGCAAATGCCGTCGGGGGCGGTCTTCCCCCGGCAGGTCGAGTTTGTATGCCTATGGCACAATCCATGGGCGCAATCGCGTTGACCACGGCTTCGTCGTGGCCTTCGGCATCCTGGGGACGACGCAGAATGGACGTGGGTGCAAAGGTACAATACGCGCGCACTTTAAAGATGGTGAGACCTGGCACCGCTGCTGCTGCCTCGCCTACTGGAACGGCAAGATCATACTATTTTGCGGGCGGTCGTGGTGCGTTAGATCGACGCATGGTGGGATTGGAACTCGATGAGAAGTGAACCTGGCAGAATTTTTCAACATAGCTACCTCGTGGAGTCTGACGGCCAGATACTCTGCGTATTTATTTCGCTGAAAACTGAGCCAGCTGAGAGCGCACACAACATGGGGGAAAACCTCCTGAATCCCAGTTTTGGTGGTGCTACCGTTGGCGTTGGCAGCCTGACGAGCGCGCTATCTTTGTCTGTAGCGTTCTAGGATGCAGAAGGCGGCAAGAAGCCACGGTGGGTGAACTGGGAGTGCCGGAGCTTGGCTGACCATGTCCTGTTCCTGGGGCGGCCGGGCAGCTTTGCTGTGCACGCTGCGCGGTTCGGCATGGCCGGCAGAGGGTGCGCCTACTTCGTGGACAAGAGGGAGGTCTGGAGCGACTCGCCGCTTATGCGGTGCCGTGTGTTCAAGTACAGCTTCCACGACGGCTCCACGGCGCTTGTGGAGCAGCTGTCTGAAGATTGGAACGATGAAGCTTGCGCGTGGCTCACACCACAACCTGTCATTGCTCCATCAATGTAATTGGTGCTTACCAAAGTAAAACTTGAATTAATCTTTAGAGAGCATCTCCATTCCTCTCGTTAGTACCAATCTTTATGGTGTAAAAAAGGTATCATTACGTTCGTCGTGAAATATATTTTCTTGATTGTAAATACAAATGGAAATTTATGGGGAAAATTTGTGTGGGTTAAAGTAGTACTTTTAAGGATCAAAGAGAGCTTTATTGATTAGTAACAAAGTTACACGCTACAAGATACCTAGCCTTTTGTGACGATGATGGAGGACCACAACGTCACTAGGAAATCATGTTTTCTGACAAATCATAGGGGGCAAATGTAGTGACGAATATTAGATCTGTGTCATAGAAACAAGCCAGAAATCATCACAAACAAAACCAAAATCATAACATGACAAACATTTATTTGTCATGTGTTGCCAGCTATAGGATTGACAGAATTTCATGCTACTGGTTTTTATTTTGAATTTCCGTCTTTAAGTTTGTAGTGGTTTTTACTTTTGAATTTGTGCAGCCACTATCGGTCACACGGCTATTGTGACATAGCATATTATTGATTTAATCAAAACAAATACTTGGGTGCCATATTGGTCCTACTGCCTTTCTGTCAATCTTCCCACTATTTTACCTCCTCCTTATTTAGTGCTGGTTGTGAAGTACATATGATGATAGCCGTGCCGTTCCAGGGCAAGGAGCCATGTTAAGGGCACCTTTGGGAACTGCATTCCCCGCGGGGATCCCAGCTCCAATCCGGGGTAGCCATCCTGCGTGCCTAGAATCCCCAGGTTGCTTGCAACTCCATTTGGCACTCCACCGTGAGGGGAAGCCACGGCCCGATTTGGACGGGGTTCGATGGGGCCAACAGTCTCACCTTCGGAGGCCGCCCCGTCTCACTCCCATGTCTGGCCCTCTCGACGTTAGGTCACAACACCTCCTGCCCCCGTGACTCCTTGTTCGCTGCCGCGTCCTCTGCTCCGCCCAACCGCGCCCTCATCGACATGATGTCTCCTCGATCTTGACCCACCCGAGGTGGGCGCTATCGCCTCCTCCGCTCCACTGGCGCGTCATCTTCGATGTTACTCCTCTCGACCGGCCCGAGGCGAGTGCCACTGCTTCCTCCGCATGCCGGTATGCCTTCGTCAACCAAGCTTTGCCTGGATATTTAGCTAGTGCTCCCAAAGGCTGCAGGGGAAGCGGATCGCGCATGGGTGCGCACAGCTGGGGTGGCAAGTGAGCAGGGAAATTCCCCGTCGGGTCCTGCACGCTACCACCTGCTCCCAAATGAAGCCTAATATAGGCGAGAACAATGTTTCCCTATCGCTTGACTCGGGCAGGTGGAGCACCAAAGTAGCATAGCTAGTGTAAAGGTTGTTAAGCGTGCCTACCTCCGTAGTGGCCAAGTTGTTTCTATCTGTACGTAAAAGCCTGTTATTATTTGATCATTTTATGTGAACCCATCGTGTAGCGTTTCCGTTACAAAAAAGACATAACAACAATATGAAATCTCTACTCCTTATTATTTTCTGACTCCACCTGCGTGCGTGCGTCGCGCGTCTCCTACTCTGGAAAGTTTCGGCGCCGACACGTGGGGCCGGCTCTCTCGTATCGTCTCGCATCGCACGACCGACCTCCTCCTTTCGGACTCCGCCTCCCCTCCTCTTCTCAACCCGGCCTCACTGCCAGGATCCGCGCGCCGCCGTCGAGGTACCCCGCCCCCGCCGCTAGTGCGCCGAGACGGCGCCTCGATAAGCCCGTGTCCGCCGCCATCCGAGCCCTCTCCCGCATCCGCCGCTCTGACCACCGCCGGCGCCGCCATCGACACCCTGCTCAAGCGGCGGCGGAGCACCTGCAACCATGCGCGGAGGCGGCTATGGACTACGCCATCATCCATGATTCACTTCACGGCACCAATGACGTCCCCGCCGACATGGTCGCATCGTCTCGCCGCCGCACGCCCCATCCTCGCCTTGCTCCACCCCGCCTCCCGCCGGACCCAATCCTAGGTAAACGCGCCGCCCCATCTCCGCATCGCCGCCGCATGCACTCCCTCGCGCCGCGCCGCCGAACGCTCTCTCCTCGGTCGTCTCCGTCTCCTCCACCACGAACCAAAGATACGGGCGACAGCAGCAGAGGAGAAAGTGGTGAAGGAAGGGGCGGTGGTGGGTGTCAATCGAGCACGAGGAGGACGCGAAGGTCTTGGCGGGCGGCCGACGGATCCGGCTCTAGCTCCAAGGCAGCGGGCGGGGCCTTGTGTCTATCCTCCTCGACTGTAGGTGTCTGCCGATGCCCAAGATCTAGAAATATAGAGCTGGAGTACAGAGTAAAGGCCATCAATGGTGAATGTGCCTAAACGTGCTGGGCAACTGGGCAAGAAGAGGGAGTCAATGTGCATGCTAGCAGTCCGGGTGCAGCCCTATACTATCGGATATCCTGCACTGCGCTAGATTCAGACGAGAAATTTTGGGTGCGTTTGGTTCTTAATTTTTTTTTTTTTTGGACTTGGTTTGGTTATTAATTGTCACTGTTTGACACAAAATTTACGGAATTTGACTGACGTTATCAGGTGCTCAAATCCATAGCCATGGCGTGTGGGACAGATCGGATACTGTTATAGTTCATCATTTACGGGCGATGTTGAAGTCTTGAAGATGTGGAACAGGTATGTTTATCTCGATATGGGTCCCTGTTCCATTTTTGGCAGATAAATCAAATGCAACATAGGCGACAAATCTTCACTGCAGAGGGTTAAGAATTTGGCATGCCGTCATCGTCGTTCGACAATCTACATGCAAAAAGGATGAACAAGCCACAAAAAGTATATTCCTTTCTGACCACTAGCATTTGGTCACACTCACATGGAAAATGTGGAAAATAAAAGAAAAGAAAACATATAAAAGAGTGGAAACATTTTCTTATGATGTGGATGTAGCTGCAATGTTTGGTCACTGACACGCGGTGAATTTTTTGTTCAACTTTCACTATCATGTACTGAACTTAACAATGTTAATCATTTTCTAATTTTCATCCAGTTAGTTCTTACTTTCATTAATTGCACTACTAACATGTAGCCCTGGTGGATTGTTGGTGCCGTTGTCCATTTATGATGTTGATGAAGCAAGATAGGGAAACACTAATGGTTTCTCTGGCAGACTTCAGCCACATTGCTTGTTCAAATTGCGTGAATGGGAAGTGAAGAATTTGAGCACTGGAAAGTTTTTGTCTGATACATAATGAAGCTTTCCCTCGATGGCTCGATCCAGTTCAATTCAGAGGTATTTATAAATGCATGGTTTCAGAAATTCTTGGCATGGAGTGTTTTCTCTCTCCTTTAAATTTGAATTGGATTTTCATGCAAATTCTCAGCATGATAGTGGTTTAACTCATCTCCTTGCCATTTGGTTACTCTAAGGTCCAGTTCTTTTTCTTTGACAGCCTGAGAATATTCTGGTGCAACCTGTCTTCTTGCCTTTTTGTTGCTCTGAGGTCTTTTGTACCTTTGAGATGACCAGTGATCATTCGTCATTCCCTGTCACCTTACAACTGAGATATGATCGTAAACAATGGTTGCTTGTTCAATATGTTTATGACCCTTTCGGTGCCAAAAATAGGGATTTTGTTTTGCCCCCAACTATATTTTAGGTATTCGGGGAATCCTCCTTAATAAACTGCGGAATCTGCTATTGGATTACCCATTTTTGTTATTACTTTTGGAGTCCCAGGGACCATTGCTGTCGAATTTATAAATTGCATTCAAGGTTAAACATAACTACAGGATAGTTACCAAATACAAAGTTCAGTTCTCCTTTCGTTCTCTTGTTTCTTTTCTTCTTACTTTGAGAAATTTGAATTGGATTTTCTTCCATGTGAATAATTTGATAACTCTATGGATTTGCCAAAGATAGGAAATTCCATGTGTTCTGGATTAGTACCTTGATACTTAAAAGTTGAAAACTATGTTATTGTTACCATTTTCATGAAAAACTGATGCTTTTATGCAATAATAATAGTCCGGAGTATGGGACACAGTAGCTGCATAATTGGCTCATGAATCAGGAGTTTTGATGGATTGATGATACCATAAATTCTCTTAAAATCACTGCTTCTGCCATTGAAAATAAACTTTCATCTTGTTCAACACTATGATGTTATCATAAAAGTCGAACCTATGAACTATGAAGTTAATCTGTCATGACCTTTTGGCTGCACGACATGTTTTATTGGACAACTGCAAGCTCATTTTTACTTTTTCCTATTGTTTTTTTTCAATTGTGTTATCCAATACCAATGAGAAGGTCCATGTTTCGATGCATATTCTTAAAACAAACACTACTACCTTACTAGGAACACGTAGGGGGACGGGGTGTTGTTGGTAGGGATTGATCAAGTTTGAGATGGAGCATAACTTTCCAGGACTCCCAGGTACTTCACCTGTGCATGTTTGGTCAACTTATGATGTGGATGTAGCTGCAATGTTTGGTCACTGACACACAGTGAATTTTTTGTTCAACTTTCACCGTCATACACTGAACGTAACAATGTTAATCACTTTCTAATTTCCATCCAGTTAATTCTTTCACTATTTTCTGAATCATTTTGCTAAACTACAGCAATAATATTGAGATACAATGCATCACCTTTTGCAGGCTCTTCTTTCTGGATGCTCAGCAGGAGGTTTAGGAGCAGTACTACACTGTGATAGATTTCATAATTTGCTTCCAGCAACAGCAAAGGACAAGTGCTTTTCTGAAGCTCGATTTTTTCTTGACGGGTAAGCTCTGCACTCTTGTATTAGAGTGAACGCACTAACCAGACGAACCCAAAAGCTTAAGCCAATAGGAGAAGGTAGGCAATTCACTTATACACTTCAACATTATTTTCCTTGGTTGCTTTTATATGATTAAGTGCTACTTTTCCCGACAAGGAATGTGGTTCTCTGTCGTGGTGCTTATGCTTCAGGTTTCACATGCAATGGCTCATATTGTAGACACTTAATTGTGAATCGAGTACTTCTATGTCATGTAGTAAATTTTAGACTTCTACTCGGTTCTTCAGCATAGGAACCTTTCACTTTATTTTTTCTTAGTCCCTCAACTGTCACTTTGTGTCAATTTTCATATTATAATTTTTAGGATGAAATGGCAGTGCATGTTGCAGATGCTTCAATACAAACACCGGAATACCTACCTATCAATGTATTTGTGAATTTTCATGTAAGATTTTGTATGGAACTCCTGAATGGATTTCCATTGGTTTTAACTAATTCATGTGGAAACAATGCTCTTATGCTTTATTCGAACTTTATAGTACAAATATTACCTTTATAGTCTATCTTGACATTCCTTTTAATCTTGATAGAGAATAGGGAACCTCTGACTGAAAAACGAAGAGTGAAGTTGGGAGGGAAAAGGTCAAAAGGAGAGAAAACTGAAATATGCAGATTAAGTTTTACCCAGCACGTATATATTACATAAAACTCCTGATTCATGAGCCAATTATGCAGCTACTGTGTCCCATACTCTGAACTATTATTATTGCATAAAAGCATCAGTTTTTCATGAAAATGGTATCATATACTGAACTTAACAATGTTAATATACTATTATTATTGTTCAACTTTCATTATTTTAAGTAAAATGTAGTTTTAGACATAGACTCTGATTATTTTTTCGTAATGTTGATTGACAAAGCATCGTGTATATGCCTTACCTAATGAAAAATGATTGTATACTATTTCTTACCAACCTTTCTATTAGGACTTATTTCTGTAGCATAAAGTTTTAGACTATTCTTTTGTGCTTTGCTATGAGCATAAATTTCATTGATTGATTATGCACTGTATACTGTAATATCTTTATATATGGCTTCCGGATTTTTTCATGTGCATATCGCATCACCATAAAGTTCAAATGCAAATAGTGTGGTAATGTTATTATCAATTCAATGGACCTTCTATTGACTACATTTTTCCTTCAGTAAATGCAATATATTGTATTGAAGTAAGCAACATTGATTCAGTTCATATGTTCTGGTAAGACGGTAGAAGCATGTCATACGAGATGTTTACAAAATGAGTGCATACACCTTTGTTACTATAAAGTTTGCAATTTTGCATTACACAACTCCATTATGTGCCGACTGGAAGGATCAATTTAGTGGACCTTCTATTGACTACATTGTTTCTTCTTCAGTAAATGCAATATAACATCGGCATTGTGGACGGCGGGAGTCGTTCCTTGCGATCCCAGAACTGCCAAAGTGCACGCCCACGTGCCCCGTCCTAAGAAAGGAGGAGCCCAGCATGGTGTACTTCATCAATGACATCGGCGTTGTGGACGATGAGTATATTGGAACTAGAGGCAAGTAAATGGTCGGCCTGGATATAAGAACGAGAAGGTCTTGTGGAGCAAGTGCCTCGCGGAAGAAGCTACACTCTCGTTCCATGTTACATTGCCACATAATTTCGTGGTCACCCTCCATTGTCAAACCTGAATGATCACGGTCATGGCTGCGGGCTGCCGGTGAACTAGAAGAACCAAAATCCTGTTGCACTTTGGCAGGAGGGTCAGCTGTTGAAAATGTGCAAAGTTGATTTAGCATCCCAAGAGAAGTGGTTATTCTGTAACAAGGAAGGAAAAAGAGGATGAGTTTTTTTTTTTTTTTTTTTTGCGGAAAGGGTGGAAATATATTAAACTTTTTGGAACAGTACAACCACACCTTTTACATGGAAACCCCTAAGAACATTTACAGAACAGTCCTCAAGGAAGAGGAAATTACAACCAAGTCCAACATCCTCGACCTCTCGAACCGTCCCGACCAACCATCTTCTCACCGCCAGTGGCCATCCATGGCAGCTGCCGGCCTTCTCCTCCCACTTGGTCCGCGCCCACAACTCATAGTTGGAACAGCCGATTGGATGAGCGCACCCGCTCATGTCACGAAGAAGGAACGAAACCGGCCAACGCGACGACACCGAAAGGAAGAAGAACCAAAGCACCACCACCAAACAACCACCGAAGGAAAGAAGCAAAAGACGAAGATGTCACCAAGAAGACGACGGCGACAACCCGGAAACAAACCCACCATCACCAGCCACGCCGGCGAGGGGAAACGACTCCACACCGCCTTACCAGAGATGACTTCGCCGTCAACGACGACTCCATCGCCAGATCCGCCGGGGGAGAAAGCAAAACCGGCCGCCATCCCGAAGAAGAGCGCCGGAACCCTAACCCTAACTGGGAAACCTAGACTACTACCTAAACTAGTAGCTAAAAGGAGACCGGACGGCAGCTCCGACGATCTCCCGACCCTCCGGAGCCCTGTGGGCCGCCGGAGGAGGGGAAGATCAAGCGGAGCCGCCGCCGGAAGCGGTGTCGCCTTCTTTTCGCCGCTCGCTACTGTAGAGGGAGACGGCTCGCGAAGGAACGCAAAAAAAGAGGATGAGTTTCGCAATGTATTCTGTAAATGCAAGTCTGACACAATTGTTTAGTTTTTTTCTCAATTGTCAAATATGCACTTTTATGTTCCTGACTTTCATGGGCAATTGTAGTTATTACATGACGCAACTTCAACATGATCTTTTGATTGTATGTGTATTCTTGCTTGAAAATGACTCAACAAATACTTGGGACATTTGAATCCGTTGATTCTGTTATGGCCATCCTCTTTAGTTTTCCACATTTTGCGTTTGGCTGGACTGCAAGAGGAAAATGGGCTCAGGCGATGGCGGGCGTGGCGCCTAGAGCTCAACGGCAGGCATGTCGTTTAGAGAAGCATGGCTTGACGACAAGCGTTGGTTTAGCCAAAGATAGATGACGGTGGGAGCGACGCCAGCTGCGTGGTTCAAACGATGGCATGGGCAGTTCTTCGGATTAGATGTTGGGTAGGTGTTGGGCGGGCGCTTGGGGAGCGCCAGGGAGATGATCGACGAACAGTGGAGTAGAGCGCGACGGGAGATGAACTAGCTGGTGAGCTAACTGCTGCATCTATATTGTACACATATTCAAGTTCACATTCCAACAGCAAAAAACAAATCTACACGGTCAGTATGCTTTACAATTATTAAAGATGCACGAACGCAATCATCATGCTGGGTCCTACACAAACATGAACGCATCCGCCGCCACCGTGGCGTACAGGAAGCACCCGAGCACACGGTGACCCAATTAAATTATTTATATATTCATTAAATTTGTTATTAGTATATTTTTTTTAGACTGTAGCAACGCACGGGCACTTTTGCTAGTACTAAGTTATTGCTGGTTTCTCTATATTAGCGGCCATGAAGTCCTTGCACCTCCGTGACCTTGTTTGTATCATTCATTGTATGGCACTGGTGGGACTCGTCACATTTTGAGGATGAAGATTTTTATGGAAAAAGTAAACAAAAGCTGGCCGGACTGTTCAGGGCCCAGCCCAGCGTATTATCTAGTACAAGCTCGAGCCACGCAAGAAGTAGTACTAGATTATACGATCGGTATCTTCTTTGTCCTCAAAACAAAACAAAACAAACAGGCAACGTATCCTGTGAGAACCAGGTTCGTGTGAGAACTATGAGAACTCCAATCTGGGCCACATGATCTTGATCCAATGGGGGCGCATAGGGAGAGGTGGGAGGGGGAATTTGCAAAAGTATGATTAAGTGGGCGGTGATTTTGTAAATCCCCCCTCCCACCTGAATTCATGCGCCCTGTTGGATCAAGATCATGTGGCCCAGATTGGAGTTCTCATAGTTCTCACACGAACCTGGTTCTCACAGGATACGTTGCCAAACAAAAAAGGGGATACGATCGGTATCCACGACTCACGCATCCGATTGGGTCGCGATGCTAACCGCAGCTCCGCCCGACGCCGTCTCGTCCCCGCCATGGCCGGACCTTCCCCCAGATCTCCTCCGCGACATCTCAGGCCGCCTCCATACCACTACCAACTACGTCCGCTTCCACGCCGTGTGCAGGTCCTGGCGCGACTCGCTTCCGCCGTTGGAGCGCCGTCCGCCGTTCCTGCCGTGGCTCGTCGCGCCGTGCGACGCCACGGGACACCGGAAGGCGCGCTGCGTCTTCTCATCCAAATCGAGCCCTCACCGCGCAGCCGCCGCCGAGATATGTGTTCCTGACAGGAGATGGGTGACCAGCGCGGAAGACGGCACGGCCATCTGCTGGCTGCAGGCCAATTCTAATTCCGAATCTAGGGGACTCGTGGATGGTCTTCTCACCGGGTCAGCGGCCGCCATGCCGTTGCCTCGCTTCGAACAGGAGGTAGAGTCGTGGGAGAAGAGCGCCCTCGGCGTAGCCTCCGGTGACGGCACCATCATTGTCTATCCGCGTGGTCGCGCCCTGGTGTGGCAAATTAATGTTACTGCAGACGGCTTCGACCTTGCCCTTCGACATCCTGACGTCGTGGAGTGGACGTTAGTACAAACGAAAAGTATGTGTGTCCCTGGAGTGGAGTGCTGCGTCACCTATCGCCAAGGCAAGATCATACTGTTCAATCTGAACCAGTGGCACATCATGTCGACTGAAAAGGCCACCGCCGATTACCGGGAATGGAAGCGGATGCCAGATGAACCTGGAAAGGTGTTTGTATCTAGCCACCTCGTGGAGTCAGGCGAGGAGGTGCTTTTGGTGGTTGTTCAAGTTGACAAAGATTATTACTACAGAGATGCCCGAGGCTATGGTGTTGGTGACATCGAGAACCTGGCCAGCGCACTGTCCGTGTCAGTATTTGCGCTGCATGAGACGGATGGTGGCACGCCGCACTGGGTGAGAGCAAGGCCAATGGACCAGACAAGTAATTGGCTTGTAGACAAGTTAAATAGACAAGCCCTCCAACCGTTTGTCTCAACAACAATTTTTAATTCTCCAATGGGCCACATGTACCCTGCCAATATTCCTCTCACAAATGCAATTGAACTAGAAAGGGAGTGCGTCATTGCCGCACTTTTGCTGTATATTTCATTTGATTTTGTGGCCCCCGTGGTTGAATGTTTTTTTGACAAAGAATCATCCTAGGTTTTTTATTGTAATAAGTTCAGTGGAGAAAGGACATTTTACTTTTGTCGAACAAGTTTAGTAGGATCTTTACTTGGAGCGAGAAAGCAGGAAGTTCGGATGCACTCATTAGTGTTAATACAGGTCCTTTGATGTGTCGTACATCTGCTAGATATTAGTAACAGATTCTCAAAGAACTTCTCTTGTATCTTTTGAAAGGGAAGTTCTTTTGAATCTGCTGCAAAAGGAACTTTTACTTGTGCCGAGCAATCTTACTATGAGTCAACTATTACTCGTACACACTACTCCAAGCAAAATAGTATCTCATTTGAACCAGCTAAATCCTTTAGCTTCTTGTGCACATCAGAATAGCTTTTTTTTTTCAGCAAAAAATCTTTTCATTTCCCAAAAGTCAGACATCTTGTTGCTTCCACCAAAAGTTGCTGGTTCCAAAAGTCAGTACTTTCATTGTATTATCTGCAATGAAAAGGAAAAATTATATGAATATGCTTGATTGAATTATTATAAATAAGGGCACATGCTGCAAAGGAGTTTAGTGTTAGCACCTCAGCGTTTGAGTTTTTATCCATGATAGAATTTTGGTCTTCAGCATCAGTAGGAGCCCCCATCATTGCAAAATAAGATCTTTGAGCTAGATGTCCTCACTGAAATTGAAGTTATTATATCTAATAAGTGTCGAGTTGATGAAATATAAGCAAGTGTTGAGTTGATAAAATATAAAGAATATATTTTGAAATACATATTTCTTCAATGTACATTGGATCCGTCTCCGTGTTATCATCATTGGGATTTTTGCTTCTGCCCTGAAACTTGTGGAACTGTTATTAGGCCTTTTATACAGGTAAATACAATTAGAATAGTCAAGAATATATGTGTGTGTATCATTGATCTTACCTGGTTTGTAATCTTTTTAGACTGAATTGTAATGGGTGAGGTTATCATCAATAAATTGTTGAACTGGGGACTGGAAAAAAAAAACTTGATGCGCTACGTGGATCATATGGATCATATCACCACCTTATGTTGCAAATTAAATTGCTGAACAGGCTTGTTTGAAGGTGATTTTGCAAAATCGTAGAAAAGTTTGCCTCTGTCTATTCGAAAGAGCAGTATTCAGATAAATCATGGGCACCTATTGTTTTCTGTCTGCTATATACTCTGTTTCCTTGTAATACACAAAGGCACCTCTTGTTCAACTGTTCATTCAAGCTAAATGATTGAATGCCATCTTCAATCTGCCCCTAAATTAAAGACCAAAATCTGCACTTTTAGCACGTTTGGATGCCACGGTTCATCATTGTAATACACAGATCCTCCTAAATGAATCTAAGTAGTGAAATAAAGGAGCTGTTACAGAAGTTGGATGTGAGCGACATTGCTCCAAGCACCCTGTTCTGCAATCCAACCAAGCAACAGTTGTGTGTCATTTTCACAAATACCTGATGACTTGATGAGCAAGCAGGTGGACAGCATGCACTGCTCGAGAAGTCCCCAACAGCGTCCGCTCAGCAGAGATGACCGGCGAACTCTAATAGCTGGAACGCATCGGGACCTTCACCACGGGTCCACGACCGTCGAGCCGTGATGCCGCGGCCTCGCGCGCTCACGTAGCTGCAGCGCATGGGCGTGGGCGTGCTGGTGCCTTGCGATGGGCCGACCTGGCGGGTTTACGCAGCAGCAGCGCATGGGCGTGGGCGCTCGCCGTGGCGGCGTTCGTGGTCAGCATGCCCTGGCATCGGGTGCCCGCTCTGGGACATCCTCTGTGTGCTCGTCACCGCCGTGCCTCCTCCCCAGAAAAATGGGCGGCACGTTCAGGGGCACTGCTCGAGGCTAGCGCTGTGATCTTCATCGTCGGTGGCTACTGGTTAGGGAGGGAGGAGGAGTGGAGCGTAAAGGCTTTCGATGCCGCGATGGGTGAGGCCGCAGCGTCCGGAGAGACCGAGGGACGGAAGGGTCCGGAGAGACCGAAAAACTGCGAAGGGTTTCTTGCCTCCATCTCCACCATTCGTTTGCAATCTGACGAGTAAAATACTTTTAGGTGACGTGGCACTGTAAATTTTGAGAGAATGCACAGCATTTACTATGTAGAAGATTGGACCCACATTCATCTCGGGGTGTGTGGCGACCGTCGCTGCCTGCAGCGCCAAGGAACCTTCTCTCTCATCCCTTCTCTCCTCCACATCAGCATTTCATCTGACAATGCTTGGCGTTCAGACAATTGTTGGGCTTGCTCTGAAGAGGGATGGCTGGAGCTTGTCCGACCGCGTCCTGTTCCTTGGGCGGCCCAGCAGCTTTGCGATGGATGCGGCACGGTTTGGCATGAGCGGCAGAGGTTGTGCTTACTTCGTAGATAGGAGGGAGGTCTACGGCTGGATCTGGAGCAAGTCGCCTATTTTGCGGTGCCGTGTGTTCAAGTACAACTTCATCGATGGTACCTGTGAATTAGTGGAGCAGCTGCCTGAGGAATGGGCTCATAAGGGCTGCACCTGGTTGACACCACGACCTGCCGTTGCTTCAACAGAGGTAATTGCTCATGTCACATTTTCTTAGTGGTCTGTTTCCAATAGAAATATTTCAAAATCGTATTATCACCCACTTGTAGCTATGGAATGTGCTATCTTGATTAGAAACCTTTGTTTGCTTGCACATGTAGGAAATCAGAGAAAGGCTTCAGACGCATAAGAAGGAAGCAGATCTTCAGCCACAATTTGGGGCGCATTTCAGGATATACGTGGGTAACTTGCTATCAGCTGCGACAGTTATTCAGCAAGCATGGTAACATCCATGATGTGAGAGTCATGCGCGATAGACGGACTGGTCGTTCACGAGGCTTTGGGTTCATAACCATGGCAACTGCAATGGATGATGAACCAGCTGATGCTATTTCCAAGCTAGATGGACAGGTACATCCAGACGCCAATTTGGTCAATTGATTGAATTCTCTGTCAGCAATGTTAGCATATATAACTAACTTGTTCATCATTGGATTGATTTTGCAGTGTTTAGATGGTCGTCCACTGCGAGTGAAGTTTGAAAATCAGTAGCTTGATATATATCTTGTGGCTGTTCAGCAACAAGTGGGTAAAGGATTGATGGCCAGCGATTAGAAAAATACGATGATGCCTCTGCCTTGTCCATTGGGTTTTACTGTCTTTGATGAGACAATCATGTTACAGGGGTGCCTTGTCGACTGGACTATACATTCATGATACTTCTAGTCGTAATGATACCTAATTTGCTTGACATATTTAAGTTGTAATTACGGTGGTTTGTATATAAATAGAAGATCTAGTTATAATGATACCGAATGGTTGTAATTATGGTAGATCGAGTACCTTATTAAGTGGGTACGACTAATGGAGCATCAGAACATGAACATTATTTGTCTGGCCAATCTAAAACACAATAAATGTGTATCTGCTCAAGCTATTGTGATTTAAAACTTTATTCCCTTAATTACTATACCTCCTGCTTCTAATGTAACTGAAAATTTGGTATATGTATGTTCTTGTGTACCCATCAGTTTGCAAAGTTTGAGAGCAATGAAAAAAACCGAATATCTGCTTGAATAGTTGCATGTTGGAACTGTTTGTTTCAAAGTTCAAACCCATAATCCATTACTATTCATATACTGATTATATTTTGTAATTGCATCTTGCAGAATATTTTTTGTATAAGCAAAAGACGATGTGCATTTTTGTTGGATTTAATTTGTTCATGCACATTTTGTGGTGCATCTCACCAGCAGGGAGCACCTGATCCTTGCTCGAGGCTATATACCTACTTCTGATTGCTCAACCGGTTAGTTGATACTCTCCGTTTTTTTTTTGTTGTCCTTAGTATAAAAAAACTCGTACAAATTTGCTATAGCATTTTTATCATAATAATGAAAACGAAGGGAGTATAATTGCAGAACTGAATGCCTTTTTTGGCATCAATGATATGTATGAAAGCATTCTTCTCTCATTTGCTCCATAATAAGATAAACGGTAACCCATATGAAAAGAGCCATTCTAGTGATATTTCATAATATCCTAAATACTTTTGAATAGAAAAAATTGTTTACCAAACCACTACTCAGCGTCGTTGGATATATATATACACCCTCTATTTAATAAATATATATATATATATATATATGACACATTTTTGAACAGTCAGTAGCTTTTACTAGAAATATAAGTGTCATATTGAAAAAAAATATTTGTATCATCATATTTGTTTCATATAGGAGATCTGTATTGTATATTGAGACAAAAAATTAACGTGTTTTAGATTTTACTTTTGGTCCGAAAACAGGGCCTAAATTCTTATATATAGTTCATTTGGTCAGTTTTGCAAATCTCGGTCATCGGAACCTAATGTCTTGTGTTTCGGTATTGATTTACGCTCAAGTTTAGAGTCAATATTTTATTGGTCTCCAGTGCACACGTGGCAATTTTCTATTGGCTCAAAAGTTTTCGATCTGTCCTTTTAACCAACTGTCAAACGGATTGCTTTGAGACGCCAGACACGAAGCCGTTTACAACACAATTACCGTCCGTGATTAGGTCTTGTGTGTGCAAAATCGACTAGAACTAATCATCGCAATTGACAATTAGGATACGGGGAGTACTTGGGCTTACTAACTCGATCCTTGCTTGACTCAATTGACCCGGAAACCTATGGCAAGCATCAGGCATGTCTACAGCCACGGCAAAAGCAGCTGCCTCGTGCCCGCCATGGCCAGACCTCCCCTTCAATCTCCTCCGTGACGTGTCATGCCCCCTCCACGCCATCGCCGACTACGTCCCACTTCCATGCCATGTGCAGGTCTTGGCGCAACACCCTCCCGCTGGCTCAATGCCGCCCCACTTAGGGCTCGTTCGGTTTGCAGGGACTAATTCCCCAAAGGGATTTGTTTCACGTGGGGATCAAGTGAATCCCTGCATGTCACCGAATCCCTGTGGAGATTAAACCCCCAATCAACTCAATCCCCTGTACCGTTCGGTTGAGCAGGGATTCAGTCAGAGCACAACAGGGAATTACAGAATGAACTCTCCACGCAACCCAAAAAATCTTCATTTAGTTCTTACTAACAGCTACGATGTCTTTGCATAGTAGCAGCATGTATGAATAGGATCAATAATATCAAAATATGCATATAATTTTTCTCAGGCAGTAGAACAAAAGAAACAAATCCATAGCTAATGCTACAAAATCTGCTGCATGAACAATAAGAATCTCTTCCTGTAGTTTTTCAAAATTTGGGCAGTTAGTATCCTCCACCATCTCTCTCCAGCGTTAATACACATAGCAGATGTTCCTTAAGCCAACAAATCACACAAGAGACACATTCTATTTTAACTACTAATAATCAACATTTTGATATCGAAGACATCAACCTCCCCAGCCAGATGTCGAATCCATAATGCTAAGAAGAAATCTACCTCATAGGACCTGCAACAGTCTACAAATATGTAGGAAAAAGAGTTTAATTAGAAAATATAATTAAAGTGATGAACTGAAGAATGCACAGGTCCAAAGATATAATCATGCATGAATAAACCAAGTTTAGGCATGAGGCATTTCAAATGTCCTGAGCCGAGCCAAGTTCAGAAAATGGTGTACAGGAGCAGGATTAAGGTAACTACAATCAATACAACAATGCAAATCATTCAAACATTGTATCTGGGACTGGTAACAAGCAAGCAAGCACAGTAGCAGTGAAAGAATAAACACTAACCAATGCATGCTCTGAGAAGTAGCCATGAATTTGTTTTACACATAAAAGTTCAAACAAAGACCTTTGCATGGAGTAGAACTGTATCTTTATTATCAGTTTATCACACACTCTGCCTCTGAAGCATTCCCTAGTGATAGACTATAGTACTGACAGTTAACAAGCTAAGCATAGGTATCAATAACTTTCTATCACATGGAGAATACCATGACTTTCAGGCTACAGAACAGCAATAAATAATTGCAATAACAGTGATTTGGAAGTTTTGCTCTGCATCTCTCATAATGAGATTAAACACCACACATCAACTGCTGATGGTATCTACTTAGGCTACTAACAATGGAGTTAAATTCTGGCACAATAATAGAAAAACACATCAACTCCACCCAGCCTATTTGAATGTACGACAGAAAGGGAACAAATATTCAGTAACTAAAGAAAAGCTCCAGTTGTGTAACATTGCATATATGGAGTTAATTTCTGGAACAACTACTGAATGATTTTTGGTCTAATCCCATGGATCAGAATATTATATCTACCGTTACTTCAAAGCTTCTAATATCCTTCAGGCAACCATCAATTTAGGGGCGACAGATCCATAAACTGAATTTCATCACCAAATTTTGTAAATAAGAAAAAGAAAGAAAGCATGGAACAGATCGGGCTCCAAGAACCCGTAAAATCACCAGCTACCTAGGCCAATAAAGCCATACAAAAAGATCGGCCACAAGTGCAGAAAAAGATGGTACCACGAACATGAGGACATCGGTACCAACAAGCCCGTCCAAGCCACAGCGACGCGCACAAATCGGGCCGGCCGGCGAAGTACGCGAGCGCAAGCATCACAAACCCTATGCGAGAGGAGAGGGGGAAGAACAGAGAAGAGCGTGTTACCGGCAAGAATGAACCGGATGGGCGCGTCGCCGTCGCGGCCGAGTCGCGCTGCCGTGGGATTTATGGGAACTCCGTCACGCCGTCGCCGTTGCTGAAGCGCCGCCACGCCGCCTCCGTGTCGCCAGCGACGCGAGCGAGCGAGAAGGGGGACGGTTCCTCGAGTCCGGACTCGAGGACTGGTTCCCGGGCCAAAACCGGTGGAATCGGCTGAAATGGGCCGGGGCCTGTTCCCGACACTGAGTAACCGAACGCGTCTTCCCTGCCGGGCTGGAATTCGATCCGCGCCAGAAAAATCCACGGGGTTTGCACCTCAATCCCTGCTGTTCCCGGCCCAACCGAACGAGGCCTTACCTGGCGTGGCTTGTTGCACGGCCCAACAATACGGGCCACTGCAAGGCGTGCTGTTTCTTCTCCTCCAAATCAAGCCGCTGTCCTGCCGGCATTGAGATTCGCATTCACGACAGGATATGGGCGATCAGAGCAGACGATGGCACCGCCGCCTTCTGACTCAGCGCAACTTGCCCAGAGTCCCAAACGTCTCAGTTGACCCTCTTACCGGATCTTCACTTTCCACCGCCCTGCCTCCACACCCAGGAGAGATGAAGTCATGGGTGACCTGCCTGGGAGGGGTTGAAGCAAACATGCCCTCACTGCAGCAGCTAGCAGCGAGCTCTCTGCACCGGCGCAACGGGAGGTGGATGGAAGAGGATGGTGACGATTGGTGGCGGAAAGAACTCAGTAGTTACAAGAACGCCCTTTTTGCTGGAATAGTGCGCCCGGTACCGAGCAGCGGCTCAGGGTACCAGTTGGAGGATGGGAAAATGGCTCCACTACAAATTAAAAGAGCGTTTGAATGACTACAATGATCTGACGATTTAACATGCTGCCTACCAGTGTCAACCTCTAAAAACAGGCCCTATATTTCTATGCGGTGCCAACGCGGGGCGGTCCCGAGTGGCCAGAGCAGAGTGCTCCGGGAGCCTTCGGCTCCTGTCGGCCAGGGATCGAATCCCCGCCGCGGCACGAGGTGCTGTGTGTGAACAGTGCCGGTAAAACGGTACTGTTCACCACAGTAAAAAAAATCCCCTCGTCTTCTCCGGGTCAAAGCACATGGTTAAGACTCGCGCCGAAGCTCACAACGGCCAGCTGAGTCCCTATGTAAGATCGGGGAGGGGGTTCGGAGGTTTTCTCGGCCTGCGTGAGAGGCTCTCCTCCTTAGCAAAATGCCGTCGGGGGCGGTCTTACCCCCGGCAGGTCGAGTTTTTATTTCTATGCGGTGCACATAGTATACCACTTGTAAAAATTTACAGTGATCATTTTCCTTTTAGGTGGATTAGCTATTCCATTAATTGAAGGCCGACATGTAATTGGCGGCCACGAGATAGTTTACAGCAGCTGGAGTACAATCATGCCAGATATGAACACCGTTTGGCCCTAAGCTAGCTCCTAATCTCGCAAGAACATCAGCCACATTCGTTACATGAGTGAGGGTTATGCAAAACCTTGACTCACACAAGTCGGTATACATGAGAAATTTAATGTCTTTGAACCAGACTCCATTCGGTGAATAATCCTTTGACGACGATGTAATGGCCGTCTTGAGATTCACCGCATCAGTCTCCAACTCAATTTTTGACATTCCCGCATCAGAGGCAAAATTCAGAGCTTGGATACTTGCAGTAGCTTCAGCTTGTACGTAGTGCATCACCGCAATGATCAACTTTCCCGGATCTCGAGTTCACGACCCAATTACAGCACCTTGAACGTCTCTCAGGCTATAAATCCCAATCCTCCCTTACTATGACCGTATGACGCTCAGAGAGAAGGAGGCATCGATGTTGAACTTCAACTCAATTTTCACAGTGATCATTGGTAACAAAGAAACGAAGCAGCCAATGCCTGAGCCGTGATAAAATTTGATTCCCTTATTTGTCCTTTTGTGTTCAGCTGACAAAACTAATCGTAACAACACTGATGAAGATCTGCGGACCAGTGTAATTGGGCCTTTACAAGTCGAGCCCGATTGACACCGCCTGCGGGTTGCAGCCAACCTTAGGGCACTCATTGGGGATCTGATCGATCATGTCTACAGCCACGGCGGCGGCATCGTCCGCGGACCTCCCCGCCGATGTCCTCCGCGACATCTCGCGCCGCCTCCACGCCATCACCGACTACGTCCGCTTCCACGCCGTTTGCATCTCCTGGCGCGACACTCTCCCGCCGGAGCAGTGCCGTCCCTTGTCCCTGCCATGGCTCCTTGTGCCGCACGACGAGACCGAGATCGTGCATGGGCGATCAGCATGGACGACGGCGCGGCCGCCTGCCACCTCTTCCATGATCGTCCTCCCGTGTCCAACGGCTTGTTGGCTGACCCTCTCGCCGGATCTGCACCTTCCATCGCCCTTCCTCCCTACCCAGAAGAGATGAAGCCATGGGTGAAGCGCGCAGCCAGCGTGGTCTCCAGCGACGGCACCATATTTCACTACGCCTTTGTCCCCCTTCCAACTGATAGTGCTTACTATAAGGGCGTGGGCGTCGCGGGTGACCTCGGCGGCGGCAGCGTGTCAGACGCCATGCTGGTGTCGGTATACGCGCTGCAGTTTGAAGGAAGCGAGCCACGGTGGGTGGAGAGGGAAACCAGGAGCTTGGCTGACCGCGACTTTTTCCTTGGGTGGCTGTTGACATTTGTTAAGTCACACCAAATAAATCATCTCTGACAGTGATGTCAGAAATAATCTAAAGATGTGTCTTAGTGTCGATTAGGTAAATCCGCAAGCGCACGGAGAATACCGTTGTAGCATTTCACCAATGGATTACTCCAATGGCTGTCATTTATAGTTCTCCCAAGGGAAGGCGGCGGTTTATGAGATAGCATGTTCATAATCATATAACTAATAATATACCAAGGTCTAAACAGGGGTAAGGATACAGTGTATGGATAGGGTGACACACAGAGCAATCCAATCTAACATCAGTACAAAGCCTAGGTTAAGCAGGGTTAAGAGGAGGTCGAGCTGGGCCCCTATGTACTCCTTGTATTCCTGTCTATGGGTTATACATGCATCACATACAAATCTAGGTTCTATGTTAACCTCGAACAGAGAGGAGTAAACACAGCAGGGCTGTCACCACCTACCGGCAACCCTCTACTAGAGGACACGTGACATTAGGGCAATCAAGTCCCTATGCCAGACCTATTCTTGTTCATGGAGGCAACCAAACACTCACAGCTATTTACCAATCTAAGCACCACGCTTACATTGCTAAACAGTACTCCCAATTCCCATGGGACTCTGACCCTTCGGATCATCAAGTCGGGAACAAGAGTACACCTAACCTTGACCCTACGGATCAACAGATCAAGTGCCATAACATGCATAACTCTGACCCTACGGATCATCCAGTCAAGAGGCAAGACAACGTGACTCTAACCCTACGGATTAACAAGTCACAAACCATGGCGCATAGAACTCTAACCCTACGGATTAACAAGTCATGGGCCAAGGCATGCCTAACCTCATTATGCATAGAACGAGCGTATGAACATAGAAGGACTAGTATGTGAAGCATAAAGCAACCAACATGTCTAGGCAATAACCATATAGAAGGTACATGGCTGCAGCACTAGCATAACTATAAGGCATAAGGAATAAAGAAGATAATTCTATTGATAAATGGAGAAAGTCTTACAAGAGGGGAATGGAGAAGATCCACCCCCAAACTCTCCAAGACTAGGTCAAGGACCTCTAGTCAGCCCTCTACTCCCCTCTACTCTACTCTGGCCTGGAGGCTAAGCCTAATGCTAGAGAATGAATCCTCTTGGTGTGTGTTCTCAAAGGAGGGGGGTACCCCTTTATTTATAGCCTCCAAAGGCGGTGGAATTGAGGCGGTTCCTTAGGTCGGTGGCATTGATTGCAGGGGGAACCGACCTCAGTAAGTCGGTTGCAAACCGCCATAAGAAGATGGGCTGCTGGGGCCACTGTAGCAGGTCGGCCGACCTACTGTAGCAGGTCGGCCGACCCCCCCTTGGCCCATTTGGTCTTGGGCTTTTGCCGAGCGGTCCTCCTTGATGTCCTATTAAGTGATCTTGGTGCTATGGCCCAATTTGGTTAAGTTTCGTAGGACGTTTGATCCATATCTTGCTCGGCTGCCGATGCTGATTTCTCGGAGTGGTGTATCCTCTGGGATATCCTTGATATGATTTCGATTGATTTGTGGATCCATATCTCTCTGCCATTATTGAGGATCTCCAAGAGATGATCTTTCTTCATATCTCCTTGATATTGGGCTTTTGGGGAGATATCTTTATTCCGGGGAAAATCGGTGTTTCCAAAGTAGCCCTTTTATGCTTCCTTTTCCCTGGTTTCCTATGAAATGCAGCTGCACTCACAAATTCACCAAGACTTGTGGAAATCATTAGTTTCAAGACCTAAGTCTACCTTTGGTGTTTGATTTGAGGTTCAAAAGTGCAGCTAGTTGACGGTTTATTTTGGGTCTAAGAGCCGTCAACAACTCCCCCACACTTAGCCTTTGCTCGTCCTCGAGTAAAGAATAAAGGACTAAGGTGAAACGTAACTTCCTTGGTATGATGCTAGCATACAAGTTATTCCAAGCCATACCTGCACCTGTGAACTTTGATGTATCTACCATGTCATCTTGGGCGGTTGAGGAATGGAACGGTCTTGATTCAAGTCATCATTACTCCTCTGTTGAGTAACTTGGGTTTTTGATAGATTTTCAAAATAAAACATAGCTTGTACTCCTCAAATGATAACTCTCAGATCGCTCAATGTGTATGATTCCTCACCAAGGCATTTGGATTTGCCTCTTTTCATCCTACTTCTATAAATGGCTTTATGTGGAGCTTGGTAGGGAATGAAAAGGAGCATACTTGCATCACTTATATTGCTAAGTCAAAGAGTGGATCCAAGGAGAAAACAAGTCATACAAACTGATCAAGAATGTGCACGTGTGTGGATATGTGTATGAAGAATGGAATGAGATGGATACTCCTTGATGTGGCGATGTCTCTCTCTTGATTAATTTTCAATAGAGATCATGGCTATCACTTCTTTTCTCTTTCTTCTTTTTTTTTTCGATCATGCTCATCATGTTTGAGCATTTCTTTCTTTTATTCATGCCCATGCATAAGAGCACTCTTTCTTTCTTCTCAATTTTTTTTTTTTCGGATAGCCATGTCTCTTTTGGGAGAGTATTTGGAGAGAGACATCAACAACAAGTGATGGAGTATTTATTTTGGTGGATGGGTGGATGGAAAGGGCGTTGCTAACTTCCAGTGTAGAAGTTTAGCATGCTTTTGTGGTGGTGGTGTATGTGTACGTGATCTTGATCATGAAAGTATGACAAGCATCTCACAAGGGTCACAACAATTTGACAAAGCTCAAAGCAATAACAAGCAGCATTTGGTAGAGGTTTTCAGTGTGATCATCATATTTGGCTCTGGTGGGAAAATAAGATCATTGAGGAGTGCAAAGCTATGGATTTTAGGTTTTGCAAGATAAATTCCCAAGCACTCAATACAGAAGAAGCAAGATTCCTCTCATCTAACCATATCACATCCGCCAACAACTTAGATAAACATGGGGCCCTAAGAGATTGGTGTTCACAAGCAACAGGTGTATGATGCGAGGAATAAAGAGTATGCAGGCCAACCATATAGAAGTATGTTTGTTGAGGGTTCATTTTATCTTTGAGTTAAATTTTAGTGAATAACCATCAAAGATTGCTTTAACTCATGAATTAGGGAGTAGGGGGAAGGATGTGCAAACCATCGCTATAGATGAAGTGGAGACCAACAGTGACCATAGGAGACCAAACCGAAGGTTCGATTGAACTTTTTTTTTTCGTATGCCTGATGGCTCCACTCCTTAGCCTGTTTAAACGGTGCGATGTTGTGCATCATGTTGGTGGGAGATCTCGAGTGTGTGCTTGATGAAGAACGAGAGATCTCCCCCACACTTGTCCTTGTACCTAGACCTTTTTATTCAAAACAAACAAAAGGATATAGAAATAAAAAGGACTCTACCGGGGTTAAAGACCGGTGAGCCTAAGTTTATTGTATTCGGAAAAGCAAACTCAAGGCGCATTGTATGTTTGGAAAGGGAAATAAGAGCGCCTAGTTTATTCATTTTTTTTTTTGAGAAAAAAAAATTTTCAAAGAAGGATAGAAGAGTTGGAGGGAGTCCAACAAGCAAGAGAATTATTTTGGAAACCTCAAAAAAAAAAGGCAAATAGAAAACAAAAGGAGAAGGAAATATTTTTCTTGAATTTGAGACACATTCCAATGAAAATTTTGGAGAAATGTTTGAGCAAGAATTTTGTGGCGAGGGTGCTTGAGTGAAAATAGAAATGAAATTGAAGAGTCCAAGCACCCATGCTCCAAATATAAAGAAATGAAGTTCAATTTGGTCCACAACTCCCTATTGGCTATGGAAAAAAAAGTCAATGGGAGTTGTGCCAAAAATTCCAACAAAATTTTGCTCAAAACATTTTCCAACAAAAGGTTGTCTTAAATTCATTTTCCAAATTTATTTTTAAAAAAATAAAATGTTTTCTTTTCAATTTATAAAGATTTGAAAACTCCCAAACAAAATTTTGGAAAGAATTCAAACATGCAAGAATGCAAGTGAAGAATCAAATATGCAGGGATGCAAAATTTGTGGGAAAAATCCAAATATGCATGTGAAGGAAAAGGTCAAATATGCAAAATGCATGATGATGGAAAATTCAAATATGCAAGCGTGGAAGCAAATATGAGATAACTACCAATTTACCTTTGGCAAGGGCTCACCAATTTTGAGTCCAATGAGCGGGACTTCCAATGTTGTGTATTTCCTCGGCAGGTAAAGGCCAGAGGTACACTACCCTGTTTTCACATAAAGAGAAAACAAGGCAAAGATAGACCTATCTAGACAATGGCAATTAATAGAAATATAATTATAAACAATGCTAGTGATTCTCATCAACCAGTGCCTTCCCCGGCAACGGCGCCAGAAATGCTTGTTGACATTTGTTAAGTCACACCAAATAAATCATCTCTGACAGTGATGTCAGAAATAATCTAAAGATGTGTCTTAGTGTCGATTAGGTAAATCCGCAAGCGCACGGAGAATACCGTTGTAGCATTTCACCAATGGATTACTCCAATGGCTGTCATTTATAGTTCTCCCAAGGGAAGGCGGCGGTTTATGAGATAACATGTTCATAATCATATAACTAATAATATACCAAGGTCTAAACAGGGGTAAGGATACAGTGTATGGATAGGGTGACACACAGAGCAATCCAATCTAACATCAGTACAAAGCCTAGGTTAAGCAGGGTAAGAGGAGTCGAGCTGGGCCCCTATGTACTCCTTGTATTCCTGTCTATGGTTTATACATGCATCACATACAAATCTAGGTTCTATGTTAACCTCGAACAGAGAGGAGTAACACAGCAGGGCTGTCACCACCTACCGGCAACCCTCTACTAGAGGACACGTGACATTAGGGCAATCAAGTCCCTATGCCAGACCTATTCTTGTTCATGGAGGCAACCAAACACTCACAGCTATCTACCAATCTAAGCACCACGCTTACATTGCTAAACAGTACTCCCAATTCCCATGGGACTCTGACCCTTCGGATCATCAGTCGGGAACAAGAGTACACCTAACCTTGACCCTACGGATCAACAGATCAAGTGCCATAACATGCATAACTCTGACCCTACGGATCATCCAGTCAAGAGGCAAGACAAGCGTGACTCTAACCCTACGGATTAACAAGTCACAAACCATGGCGCATAGAACTCTAACCCTACGGATTAACAAGTCATGGGCCAAGGCATGCCTAACCTCATTATGCATGGAACGAGCGTATGAACATAGAAGGACTAGTATGTGAAGCATAAAGCAACCAAACATGTCTAGGCAATAACCATATAGAAGGTACATGGCTGCAGCACTAGCATAACTATAAGGCATAAGGAATAAAGAAGATAATTCTATTGATAAATGGAGAAAGTCTTACAAGAGGGGAATGGAGAAGATCCACCCCCAAACTCTCCAAGACTAGGTCAAGGACCTCTAGTCAGCCCTCTACTCCCCTCTACTCTACTCTGGCCTGGAGGCTAAGCCTAATGCTAGAGAATGAATCCCTCTTGGTGTGTGTTCTCAAAGGAGGGGGGGTACCCCTTTATTTATAGCCTCCAAAGGCGGTGGAATTGAGGCGGTTCCTTAGGTCGGTGGCATTGATTGCAGGGGGAACCGACCTCAGTAAGTCGGTTGCAAACCGCCATAAGAAGATGGGCTGCTGGGGCCACTGTAGCAGGTCGGCCGACCTACTGTAGCAGGTCGGCCGACCCCCCCTTGGCCCATTTGGTCTTGGGCTTTTGCCGAGCGGTCCTCCTTGATGTCCTATTAAGTGATCTTGGTGCTATGGCCCAATTTGGTTAAGTTTCGTAGGACGTTTGATCCATATCTTGCTCGGCTGCCGATGCTGATTTCTCGGAGTGGTGTATCCTCTGGGATACCTTGATATGATTTGGATTGATTTGTGGATCCATATCTCTCTGCCATTATTGAGGATCTCCAAGAGATGATCTTTCTTCATATCTCCTTGATATTGGGCTTTTGGGGAGATATCTTTATTCCGGGGAAAATCGGTGTTTCCAAAGTAGCCCTTTTATGCTTCATTTTCCCTGGTTTCCTATGAAATGCAGCTGCACTCACAAATTCACCAAGACTTGTGGAAATCATTAGTTTCAAGACCTAAGTCTACCTTTGGTGTTTGATTTGAGGTTCAAAAGTGCAGCTAGTTGACGGTTTATTTTGGGTCTAAGAGCCGTCAACGGTGGCATGGTAGCTTCGCGGTCGATGCCGCTCGGTTTGGCACAGGAGGGTGTGCTTACTTCATTGATGGGCAGCAGGCGCTGCTGGAGCCGGCCCGCTTGTTCAAGTACATCTTCCTTGACGAGAAGTCGGAGTTCGTTGAGCAGCTGCCTTGGATCCACCCAGCCAGCATGTGGCTCACGCCCAAACCTGTCCTTTCTTCAACCGAGGTAAATGATTCCTGCCATGGCCTCATCGTTTATAAAATCCAGATGTACAAAAGAAATTGACGCTTTTTTCCAGCCTAATGTGTAGCTTTAGCTGATTAACAACTACATATGCTATATATGAACAATTGATGTCACGATATGTTTTCAGGAGGTCCACATTTTATTTTTTGGACAGGAAGGAGGTGCACATTATTACATAACCTTTCATTGTAATCCATGTGCAGGAAATCAGAGAAAGGCTCAAACTGTCTCATTTCAGGATTTACGTAGGCAATCTGCCGCGGAAGGTGGATAGCATCTTGCTGCGAGAATTCTGCGAGAAGCACGGTAAGGTCACTGATGCAAGAGTCATGTTGGATAGGAAAACCAGGCGTTCAAGAGGGTTTGGCTTCGTAACAATTGCAGCCGCAGGTGACGATGAACTGGCCCGTGCTATATCCAAGCTCCGTGGACAGGTACATCGACAATTGGTTAATTAACTAGCCCAATGGAATGATAACTTATATATAATCATTGTTGTTCATGTTGGTTGGATTAATCACATGCAGAGTTTATATGGGCGTCGCCTAATAGTGAAGATTGCAGATCAGTAGCTACCTAATGTCCTGCTATTGCTGATCGAGCTGGCGCAAAAGCGATGTAGGAAGAGCTCTCTGCAATGGCATTTGTCTGACAGTGCATTTGCCTCTGATAATGTAGTATTTCTGTATTCTCTTTTCATATTTTTTTATTGAATCTAGAATATTTTTTTATTGAAGCTGAAAGAATTAGTTCTCAAGTGACAAAGATCTTGATTAGTTATTGATCAGATCCTACAGATCAAATTGATGCATGTATAGAATTTCGTTTTCTTAAAGTTGGAAAAATTATTATTGAAACTAGTACAACTTTGTTATTTGATAGAGAATTTCTACAAAGACATAATGAAAAATAAGAATGAAGATCTGGTTGGTTGGATCTATATCTGATGGCTGAGAAAGTCACCTGCTATATTAGCAATATCTCAGTAACCTATTTCAAGAAAACAAAATCTCAGTTACCTGAGGAGACAACCCTTGTTATACAACAGAGCCTATGGTTAGAGACAATAAGCAATACATGTTGGTTTCACACTAACAACACTACAAAGTAACTGCACTTTTAGTGTTGACATTAAATAAATGAGCAAATTGGCATCACTATGTTCGATATGTGTGCTCCATTATCTTATACTGATTGAGAGCATGAAGAGAACAACAACAATGACGACATAAAATTGATATACAATTGTAAAACACAAGAGACTCCTGACCTTGGCATGCCACTAGATATATGTTCAGATACAACAGAGCCTATGAACAAGCAGTCCCAATTTATTTCCCTTGGCAAAATAAACCACCATGCAAGCCAGCATGACAGATTGCAGGATCCATCCACAATAAAAAACATGAAGCCAACAACTTAGATCAAACAGTACCCATAACAGGATGAGAGGAAATTGTTAGAAACTGACCATGATAAATAATGACCAATAAACCTAAATTTTAATAACATTTGTTAAATAGAAACCGACCATGCTCTGAAGATTAAGTCATTGAGGCAGAGAAGTTGTAGTGTGATGTATCGATATAGTTGAGCTTGCTTGGTGTATTGTGGCAATTTAGGTACGAGGATTGCGAAAGGGCATGTAGCCTAGTGGTTACAAGAGCCTCAGTAATACCTCGGTCCTGAGTTTGACGCCTCATGGGAGCGAATTTTCTAGCATTTAATTAACAACGTTGTGCTTTCTGCAATAGGTGACGCAGCTGTCGACAATGGGGCGCCAGTAGTGACTTTGTCAATCTCGAGAATTTATCGGCTTAATCTTCAAAGATGCTCATAGATGTAGTGTTTGCTTATGTGAGTTCATAAGGGTTAGTGTGTGTGCGTCGTGAGTGTCTGAGTTGTTTTGTGCAACTGCCAAAAAAAAAAAAACAAGGTCGAGAAGGAATGGCACCGTGGCCAAGATCCTAATATCATATCCGATCACTGTTGCGGGCCTCATCGACCCTGTCACCGGATGTAAACCTATCGACGCCTTGCTGCCTCTCTACCTAGACTTGTGGACACAGTGGATCACTCAACCTGCTTAATCGCTCACGATGGCACCATCTTCTTATGCACCTGAACTGAAGTACACAAGAGAGCTCACAGAGCAAGAAATGGAAGAAAGGTGGTAAATCTTCGGCAGTTGAACAGTAAGACGCACATATACATCGGTGTACATTTGTTCCTTCCTCACAATATACATCGAGTTCAAGAACAAAATTGAAAAGTTTTAAGTTTATCTCCCTGAAGTAGCACACCATGAACCCACAGATTGGCCTTGACGAGGCCGTGCTCCGAAGCAGCGGGGTGCGCAGAGGAACCACCAGAACCGCACCTCAAGGCAGCCGGGGCAGCATGGCGGAGCTCGACGTGGTGTCGGGAGAGCTCATTGACGCGGATGTAAGAAGAGCCTAGCAAATGCCGTTCTCTTACCTGGGGGCCAAAATGCGATGGGTGGATGAGAATGACCACCCTTCACCACGACAGTTTGGCCTCATGACATGTGAGTATATTAATGAAAAAAGTTTAAAGAAATTAGTAACAGAGTAAGAATAATATGAGTTAATTCCTTGCATTTAGTAAAATGAATGACTGATGTTCAAAGTCATGCCAAGCCACCGGCACCATGTATTGCCCGAGGAGAAGAGGCACCACACAAAATAGCACGACACTGCCATGGAAAAAAACATAGAAACGTGAGGAAGCATATGCATGCATATGTGCTTGCACATGTATAGGACACGTTTGTCGTACAGACATGCCACATAGGCCAGAATGTAGTGAGTGGAGGGATTCCTTTACCTTTTAACATAATATAATATAGACAGATATGTGTTCTAGTGTTGTTTTTAGTCCTTTCGTGGACCCAGTGATTGGTACTTGCTAAAACACCATTGGTTGTTGCTCACCATTAATTGATACTTACCGAGGAGACGCAATTCAACTTATCATGATCATCTTCCTAACGATCACATCATACTTCGTTTGGACATCGAACGGATCAAACAATTGATCTGTAACTTTGTCGGACGTTGCTCATTAGTGCTGCTGGTTGTCGAGGTGCATGGATCTGGCCGGACGTCACCGGGCTGTGAGGATTGGAAAGCCGCACCAAGTTTAGAGTACCTACACAAGGGAGCCAGCAGGCAGCACGAAGTAGGGACTTGTTTGGTTCATACAGGAACCATTAATGGGCTGATTCATTCCTGGCAGGAACAAGTGGTTACATCTATGTCACTCAATCCTTGTTCCTACCACTATGTAAGAAAGGCACATAGAAGACAATATGATTGCAGACTCGGAATTAAAACGCGTCTCCAAATTTGTATTGCAGACGCGCCATTGGCATAAGACGCGTCTCCCAGCTTTTTGTACCCAACACTGCACAACAAAACGCGTCTCCGATACAGCACAATAGAAGACTCGTTTTATCTAAACGCGTCTGCAAATATGAGGCCCAGGTTTAGAGACGCGTTGTAACAAAACGCGTCTCCAAATTTGGAGACGCTGATTAACTAAACGCGTCCGCAATCGAATCAGATTTGTGTTCAAGTGGTTAAGTTGTCCGGCTGGGTTGGCGAGGTCGCTGGTTCGATTCCAACAGCCACGGCCTTTTTTCATTTTTGGGCCGCAGTCTCTTTTTCTTTGCCACTTTTTTTTTTGGGTGGGTCGGTCTGCACGCTGGCTTAATTAACCGGTGCCTTGTCTCGCCTCTCGACCACTCGCCTCCTCCTCTAGGGTTTAGGGGCAGCCTCCGCCAGATCCCGCCAACGGCGACGAGGGTCGTCTTCCGGCGGCTTGCGGCGACGTGGGCCCGGCTTCCCGGCGGTTCGCGGTGACGAGGGCCCGTCTTCTACGGCGGCTCGCGGCGACAAGGGCCCGTCTTCTCCGGCGGCGCACGGCGACGAGGGCCCGTCTTCCCCGCCCGGCGACGCGCGACGACGAAACTCGGCTTCCCCGGCGCTGCGCTGCGACGACGGCCCGTCTTCCCCGGCGACGAAGACCCGGCTTCCCCTGGACCTGCGCGTGCGGTGTGGAAAGAAGGCGGACTAGATCTAGAGCTCCGGGGCGGAGGTTTGGACCTGAAGCTCGGGGGCGGCGGCCTGTACCTGGAGCTCGTGGGTGGCGGCTTGGACCTGCGCGTGCTCATCTCTTCTTCTCCGGCAGTGTCCTCTGCCCTATTGTAAGTGCCCCCTCCTCCCTCTTCTCCCCTGTTTGTGTGTGCGCATGTGCTGAAGTGCTCTGCTATTTTGCTATACGGTATGTGTTTGTACTGCTTGCCACCTTGCTTTGCGTGTCTGGTTGTCCCTTAGTGCCTTCTTCAGATAGCGAATAAAAACGGAGCATTATAGATGCTACATTATCTGTTAGCTACCTGCATAGCTGCCTGCTACATTATAATTTAGGATGATTTTGGATTCATGGTTGCTTCTGAGATATACGCAGCAGTATTACAGTCACTGATGGAAACTTCATCCAACCTTGAATTTTCTGTATGATTTGTTTTCCTGGGATGAAGTTCAAGAATTTTATGTATGATTTAGCGTTGGCCGAATGCCATGATTTTACAGAATGAGGTTCTTTCTGTCAGATAAAGCTTCCTTTAGTAGCAATAAACTATTTTTCAATGGTGCATATAGAGCTAATTATGTTGGGTTCTGGTGTCAATTTTAGTACTGATTTGTTGGTGATGATGCATCTGTTTGCCAGTGAACCAAATGGTTGGCATCGGCAGCAAGGAATTTTCTTCGATCATGTAAGCTTCTATACAAAGATTGAATGGTAAATTGATTGGTCGAATCTTACTGTTAGTGCCTAGTTTAGCAGTAAATTTGAAGTAATTAAATTGCACATGACTTTCTGATTTTCTTTACTGCAGAATTAGTCTACTTTTGAAAGGTGAAAGGAAGACCCCAACAACAAGCAATGAAAAGGTAAAATTTCTGAAACTTTGCCTTTCTGTTTTGTGATTGTAGTGGATATACCAATTTGTAGTGTGGTTACAAAAGGGCAAGGAACTTAGGTCACTTCTCTGGTTGTGATTTGTTTCCCTTCTCTTTCTGGTCTTACAAAGGCAAGGAACTTTCCGAGTGTTCAGTTTCAGTTGAGTTGGAGTCAATCATTTTTTTTCCCGTTTCAGTTTTCATTTGCTATCTTCTTCAGTTTGGCAGCTTGGACTTGCACATCTTTTTTTTTTTTTTCCTGAGTTAGCATAACACCTGCTACTTGGTCAGTGAAGCAGCAGTTTCCAAGATGTGATCTTTGCTCGCAGCAATTCATTGATGCTTTGCATTCTTATATCAGGGGGCAAAATATGGATAAGGCTGAGGTGACTAAACCTGCAGCGGGTTCAGGCTGAAAACTGCTACAGAAAGTTCTCACTACTGGTAATTTTTACATCCAGTTCTACAATGCTTTTTGGATTACCTTGCTCACCAAACCTTGCTGATATATGTGTTCAACAGTTATTAGTTAAGGCTACTGAATCCTAAAACCACCACATTTTAGTATTTGAGGTAAACTGTAAAGCTGGTATCCCTGTGTCTTCAGTGTGTCTTCAGTGATCACATATGTTAGCACATTATGTTCTGATCTTGCAGATCATCTCAAAGTATTTTGTCTGCTTACTATTGTACTAGTTTTGATCGATTGAACTGCATGTTTTCTTGATTCATTGGCTTGAATTTAAGTCGTCTAAGCTAGTCATTTCTTTGGTTAGTTTTGAACTCATGCAAGCACACTAACTGATCAGCTGGTGTAATTCATTTTAACAGGACAAGATTTTTTAAGCCATCTTGGAGAAAGTGAGCAGCTGTCAATTTTGAAGCCAATCTTGAAGAATGTCTTCCCTGAGAGTCAACTAAGGTAGAGTAGAATTGAATAGTGCCCTGAAGCAGTAGTTGATTGCTTGCTTGTTTCCTATTCTTGTCCTATGAAAATGTGGTTTCAGAATTGATTTGGATCTGTATATGAAAACAAGTTTGTGTGAGCACGTTAGTTTCTTTCACAGAAACAAGTGTACTATTTGTGATGTATGTATTGGATACAATCTCTGTATTTGTATCGTGCATAATAGACCTCTTTTTTATTTATTTTTTTTGTTTTTTCAATTTAAAATTGGAGACGCATTTTAGCTATACACGTCTCCAAATTTTGGGATGTGGGAGACGCGGTTGAGCTAAACGGGTCTGCGAGGTTAAAGATTTGCAGACGTGTATTGGTGTAGATGCGTCTGCAAATTTTGAGGTTTGGAGACGCGTTTTTAGCTAAACGCGTCTGCAAATTTTGGGATTAGCAGACGCGGATTTCCGCGTCTCCGAATTCTTCAATCGCAGACTCAATTTTGGAGACGAAAAAAAATCTCGTCTGCAACCTTTGTTGAGCCGCGTCTGCTAAGGCCCGTTCTTACATAGTGTACGAGATGGATTCATTACCAAGGGTGGAGGACGTGTTTGTGTTCTGGGTGGATGGAGGCCGTTCCAACCCAAGACAAAGCGAACGGCCCTTCCGGGTCTAGCCCGGATTGAAACATGATCGGACTGATCCGGATGGAACGACGCTACCACTATGAGTTGGAGTGAGGAAGGACAGGAGGAAAATATGGAGAAGGGAGGGCAATGATGGTAGAAATTCGAGAATACGAATACAGTTTTGACAGACATCATGCATGTCGAGGTAGGGAAGAAAATGAATCAAATTTAAGCGCTTATTGTGGAAGGGATTGAGAGGCGGGTACAGGGCCCACTTTGTTGAGACAATGGAGGCATGGATTTAGTTTTGTATAGGATCACATAAATATTTTTCCATGGACCCGACACTAATCTGAGGGTTAGAAAGGTGGGAGGGAGTTTAGATCAAAGGTAGATTAGCGGGTGGGTAGACGGGTTGTTGATGACAATTGGTCATGTGGCAGTTAGATATTTACATTATAGATAGTAGCAATTAGGTCTTACCCAGTCCATTCCAACCGAAGATTTGGCAGCGCGTAACACCCATCTCATTTCTTCTTCTTCTTCTTCTTCTTCTTCTTTGGCAATAAATCTGGGACTTCATCTGAGGTATGAGTCTCTCTCTCTCTCTCTCTCTCTCTCTCTCTCTCTCTCTCTCTCTCTCTCTCTCTCTCTCTCTCTCTCTCTCTCTCGCCGAAGAGTACATAGATCTCGACGTGTTTCCACGTCTCCTGCTGAAGGTTAAGTCCCGGAGAAAATAAAAGAACCATGGAAAATAGATCTTGGGAACCGAAGCTGTGATTTGAAGCTTTATCTATATATGATTTGGGTTTATTTTTTCAGTGCGCTCTCTATGGCCTACTCCCCTGCAATCCCTCATCAGAATGAAATATAGGCATATAATTTTTTTTCATTTCTTTTTATGAAACCGTTAACACCTTTGTTTGCTGTAAGTTAGATCTGAGCAATTTTTGCATGGTACTTGAGCCTGAAGAAAAGTATACGCAAAATGTGCAACACGACTGAAATGATAAATGCAGCCATACCTCCTTATCTCCATGACTGTTCGGCCTGTTAGATTTACCATTCGATCCTTCTCCATTCGGTAAAATCAGATATCACGGCTGCATGGGCACTCCTTTTCTTTTGCTTCTTCTTATTTGCTCCTAGATTTGGGTTTCATCTCAATTTTGTTGGGGACTTACCCTCTGTTCTAATTTCCCTGATATTGTTTGTGCTGGATCCGTTTATTGTCTCTCACTAACAGTTCAGTCGATTTCAGAATGCAAACTGATCCAAAATGAGGACCAGCAAAGACAGCCTGGAGCATGCTATGTCCACCTTGTTAATTATGCTTGTGGGATACCTAGCATTTCTTTGTAAGTATACCATATTCTCTCTCATATTTGTCTGATGGATATTTATCTGGTATTGCTGCTGATGAAATAAATGTTCTATAGGTTGTTCTGAGAGTCTCAAGGCAGCAGATACTATGAGCAACCCAAATCATCTTTTCAACACAAACTCAAATGCTGCTGCATTGAATAACACAACAGTATACGAGAGCAAGATCTATCTCAAATTTTGTTTTAAGTATAACTGCACGGGCACTATATGCTACTGTTGTGACAACCGAAAGCCAAAGCCCTACTGCTACCTAACAAAGGAGGCTTGTCTCTCCCAGTGCCCCGCTTGCAACCCCGTGTGCCCACCACAGCCTTCACCTGCATTATTGATACAGAAGGTTGACATTCACGTGCAATAATCAACTGTACCATATATATAAGGGGCATAATCTTAAGAGTGTAAGGATGCACAATATATGTATCAGTTAAATATTTTTTTATAATATGGCTTTGGTTTGTATTTAAGGCATTTTGTTTCTGTTTTATGCTATCCATGTGCCCACCACAGCCTTCACCTGCATTAGTGATACAGAAGGTTGACATTCCCGTGCAATAATCAACTACCATATATATAAGGGGCATAATCTTAAGAGTGTAAGGATGCACAATATATGTATCAGTTAAATATTTTTTTATAATATGGCTTTGGTTTGTATTTAAGGCATTTTGTTTCTGTTTTATGCTATCCATTTGGACATCCCGTGATGCCAACAATTATCTGTTACACCTACGATGGATCTATGCCCAATCAATGGCCGTGGGCTCATTCCAGTTTTCTATATGTGACCCAGAATCTTTTTCTGATTGATATGCTAGAAATTTTGTACAATCTTTTTGACAAGGTGATAGTAAAGTTGCTTGGTTAGGATAATGGAAATTTTATACAATCTTTTTCTGATTGGATTCACGCACATTCCAATAATCTTCAGTAACAGCTAAGAGCTACAACCGGAATAAAAAAAAAATGTTCAGGCATATCATTGCAGGTAAACTATGAATTCAAACAATGTCACATTTAGCTCATCACCAGATGCATAGTATATAATACTTTTATTAGCATAGAAATATACCAAACGCATGCTACGACCACATTTATTTTTCAGATCCACCTATGCCCAAGGTTCACAATTTCGTTTTACTCGGCAAAACCGGTGGCCACCGAAAAGTCCGGTTTTCGCGAAACCGGAAAAACCGGTCGGAAACCGGATCAAAATTCGAAAAGCAAAATTTGAACCAAAAATGCCCGAAATTTCCGGTAAACAGGTCAAAATGTCCAGAAAACCGGACCGAAATTCGGAAAACCGATTTGAGAGGAAAAATGAAAAAAAATTGCACAAAATTGAAATTTTCAAAAAATTGAAACAAAAATATGTAAAAAAAACTAGATGCAATTTGCAATGCATTGGTGCAAGAAGAACTCGAAAATTTGACTGTTTGCTTGGTCACAAAAATTGAGGAATGTTGCAGGTTCAAAAAGAGAAAAAAGAAAAAGAGGTTTTTTCTTTTTTCCTTCCCTTTTCAACACAGAAAACTTCCTCGATTTTTTTCGCCCATAAAACGATTGATTTCTTGTGTTCTTCTTCTACCAACGTGCTGCAAATTTCATCTAGTTTTTTTACATATTTTTTTTCAAATTTTTTCAAATTTTCAAATTTTTTTAAATTTTAAAACCGAAAACCGGATTCCCGGGTAAACCGCCGGACCGGTTTTTCCGGTTTTCGCGAAAACCGGACCTTGCAATCCTTGGCTATGTCATGGAACTAATGCAGATTAATACTCAGTGTTGAACGCGCTCATCAGCTGAGAGACAGAGCAGGAACACTGAACTGAAGAACAAAATATGGTCGGCAAGAACAAGAGACAGAGAAATCGAAGTACATCTTCGGCAGTTGAACAGTATGACGACACACATCAGAGTAACTCTGTTCCTATCTCTGATTCAGTGAATCTACTACATCGAGTTCAAGAACCAAAAAGATAGCTTCATCTCCCCCAAGTAGCACACTACGAACCCGCAAATGAAGAAGGCCTCGACGAGGAGGGTGGCCATCCCGGCCGCCGGAACAGTGCGCGCGCAGAGGAGCCCGCCCGGCCACCAGCACCGCACGTCGCCGCCACTGGGGCCTGACAGGGAGGTCGCCGGAGGACGGCGCGGCGGACCTCGACGGGGTGGCGGGTGAGCTTGACGACGCGGATGGAAGAAGAGGGGTGGCGGGTGCCGTCCTCGTACCTGCACGGCAAGCGGCCTTCGACGAGTGGATGAGAATGGGGATGGTGAGGTTCAGGATAATGGTGGGTGATGTATCGCTGTTTATGGCCTTTTCAGGACCTTGTGATTGGTACTCGGCCAGTGCGCATCATTAAGACATGTGTTCTGTCGTCTCTACAAAATTCCAAAAAACTAACATTTAAACAAAAAAAATTTCTTTCTTGATCTTGGGCATGCAGCAATACCCATTTTATGTACTTAGTTATATTAAGGAAATATATATTGTTGTATCCATTCTTTTCTGCCAAGAAGTGACAAATAATTCCCCCATGAAGCCTTCTGGAGATCAGATAAGGTGAAAACATCACAAAAATCTAATCTGTCCCTGTACAGCCGTGACACTACCATCCAACGCAAATGCAGCCATGTCGTCACCGACGATAAGAATGGAGGAAATGCTAAAGGTAAAATTCCATTCCAGCGGACTATCTGGATGTGGAGCCATGCTCAGGCTCTGCCGAGAAATATGCATTTTAACAAGATTTTGATCCCATTTCCAGTGTAAGTCCAGACAGAGGAAACCTCCCTAAAACTCCAAAAAAATTGTTGACATAGAAGGTGGATTACAATCCAGCGCCTTTTCTTCAGCCGTTACCACAAAGTCACGGATTCTGATGGTTTACCAAGCTAGGCGACGCATCGTTTACAATCTGAGCTGTTGAAGCTAAAACAGGGATGAGGTGACAAGAATTTTATTACGCAACTATCTCTGCTTCCTTCACTTGGGCACTGTATTTTCATGTCCTTTTTAACTGTATAATACATGGTTTGGTTAGTCTACAGCAAGATTTGTGCATCAACTAGTGGGTTTTGTATGAAAGCATTTATCTTGATGCCAAACGGGTGCATATATACTCTCTTGGTTCCAAATTATATGACATTTTTTTTTACTTTCGGACATCATGGTTAACCATTCGTCTTATTTAAATGTTTTGTGTAAATATAAATAAATAAGTCATGCCTAAAGTATCTCTAATGATAAAACAAGTCACAATAAAATAAATGATATTTGCACAATTTTTTCAAATCAAACGAACGGTCAATCATGATGTCAGTCAAAAGCATCGTATAATTTGGAGCGGAGGGGGTATATAATTTTTTTTTAACTGGAGGGGATATATATTTTGAGGAAAGTCTTGAGTGCCATAATAAAATAATAATAATGGTCATTTATCTTTGAAGAGAATACATTTCCTTGCTACAAGATTGATCCTTCGCTCCCAAAATTGCCACATCATGCAACTATTCAAAAAATATAAAATAAATTTTAAAACTTTAGCCCCACGCAAAGATACATATGCTTATTAGCACAGGAGTACATAGTTCCGTTTACTCCATACCCTCATGCAGACAGGAATATATTAAGAATCCAACATGTCGAATGAATAGCCTACATAATAAAGTAGTTTATCCTATAAGATGCAACGAAAAAAGTCATCTCCCTTAACTGAATTACAGACAGCCTTCTATGTTGCACGTCACACAAATTCTGATGGCCAACTTTCTTTGCATTGAGGTCCGAAAAAATGAAATGCTTTTTAGTGCACCTTTTCTATGAATTTCACTAAAATAACCTGACATACCATCAAAAGTCATTCTCAGATCTATCAGAAATGCCTGCTGCTTTTGGCCATCGATCATGTTTGGTTCTGAACTCATTTGCCTACAATCTGCCACCGCCAACAAAGTTATGTCATTGCGACACAGTACAATTATAGCATAAGTATTTGTTTTCACTCTTGGGAATTTATCCCCCCCCCCCCCCCCCCCCCCCCCCCCCAAGGATTTGAAGATAATAAAAATAATAAAAATCTAATTACTCTGAGAGGTAAGCACTAACTGGATTTATCTATAAATGAAATCTTCAGGGATATTGTTCAAACCTCTTGGGCACTGCTTTCCTTGAGACCGCACGAACGTAATATCTTCACAATATTGTGAACCCTTTCATCAATTATCTGACATTTAACTTTGACAACTTTAAGTTGCTGCAACATAAGTGATTGTTCCATTAAGTTGCTGCTATCCATTTCCATAGCAGGTTTGGGTCTCTGTTGAAAACAACATAGTTTCAAAAATCAATCATGCACCAGCACCATATAAACATAACATACATTATACATATATGCAGACCTCACTGAGTTTAAGAATGAGTTTCTGAAGATTCGGCGTGTGCTGGAGAAAGCAAATTAGCATATGGAGGTCAACCAAACAACAATCATCGAGTAATAAAGTTTCTAGTTTATTAAATGTAGGGCAGTATCTCAGATCTCTTTTGAATGTAACCTGTGCAAAAAGGAGTAAGCACCAATCAAGACTTATTTCAGCCGACAAGATGAAACCGTATTGTATTGCATATAAGATTTGGATGAAATGAAGTGTAGGCATACCATTTTAGGGGAAGCTTTCAATTCCAACTGTGCCGCATTTGACAAACCTCCAAGAAGCACACAAACATCATTTCTGCGATCATTATCATCATAATATATGATGCACATGTCACAAGTACAATCAACAGATTCTCCTTTATCACAGAAATCGCAGTACTCCTCATTAATGTGTCCCAAATTGACAGATGCTGTTTCCAGCAAGGGCATGCTTTCAAGAATAGGAGTTACGCCGCCGTAATCATCCAGTTGCAGTAAAACAAGATTTGGAGCCGAAATATGAGTTGGTATGCGTCGCCAACAAAGTTCACAGGCAGTGATCTTGAGATGTTTCAACGACTGAGACAGGATGCTATCAGTATCAATTAGGCAGTTGGTAATCTTCAGATCCTCCAACACCAGACAGCCTGAAAAGTCAAGAAAGCTCCCTTCCAAAACGAGACCTTCCAGCTCTAATCTAATTAGGTGCTTGGAGAGTAGAGGCCAGTCAGCAATACCGACACGCTCGTCAGCGTAGACACGGACTCGCAGCAACCGAACATGGCAAATCAAAGTGTGCCACATCCACTGGTCGATGCATACACGGTCCAGAAACGGTAACCCACGGAGATCAAACTCACAGTCCTCTAGAGGGCATCCAGTTTCGCGGAGGAGCAGTACCCGGTTCACGAACGTGTTCAGTCTGCAGACGCTGTCGAGTGCCTCGACGTCGGCTATGCGCAGGCGTGGTACATACCTCCACAGAGTGAGCCAGCGCCTGGCGAGCACGCACGTGCGCACGGCGTCCAGAGCCGGCAGGAACCCGAGCAAGTGGTGGATGACGTCGTCTGGGATTGCAATGAAAGAGTCCCCGCTGCTCGCCGTCGCCGCCTTGTTGCTCCCGCACCGCTGAGGCATTTCGTCGAACAGGTGGCGGGCAACCGTGCTGCGGAACAAACATAAAACACCTGACGAGTACAGATCGGGGATGAAAAGACGAATTGCTAGTGCCCTAGAAACTGACCTCACGCCCGCCGCCTCGAGCAGCCTCCCAGCGCCGCCACCGGCAACAGCGAGAGGTAGGAGGAGGGTGACACGGAGATTACTGCACGGAGGAGATTTTAGCGCCCCTGGGTTAGGGTCCCTGCCTCCGCGGTGGCTGAGCAGTGGACCCGTAGAGCAAAATAATTTTAGCAAAAGAATTTTAGGGAAAGGAATATTATTATTTTGCACGAAAGGAATCGTTCAGGCCTCTTAAAGCATTTCCTAGGAACTTATCTGGCCCATGAGTTCCCATTTGAAAGAAATTAAGTTGCCAATTTTTTTTAAAAAAAACTTATTAAGTCAAATAGGTTTTTTTTTCTTGAATTAGTCGTGTATTTTCTCTTTTAGAACTTCACTAATCTATGAGATTTTCAAACTGATACTATGATGAAATGCAATTCTCAATGCAAGCCTTGAACTTTTTAAACTGGCCCATGACATTTAGATTGAAGGCTACGGAGTCTCGATAAAGAGAAAATAAGTCCCCAAACAAAACAAAATGCCAGATATCAGAAGCCACGAGCTAGTCCCCAGTCAAACGTAGCTAATCCATTGGCCTCTCTAATTCAACCAAGTGAACGCTAGCAAATATGTAAAGGCAAAAGGAAAAAAAAAATCCATTTCACTACCCAAATATTTGTGTTGTTCGCTTAACCTCTCAAACAAAATTTTGGTCCGATTTATTCCCTGGAGCTATTTAGAATGGATCAATTCATCCTTAGTGAAATTTCCCCCCTTTTTTTTCTTTTCTCTTTGTATGGGTATCGTTGGAGTTCAAACTTTGTAGAATGGTAGATGTCATCATACAGTTTGCCAGAAAAATTCTTCCAAAATCCTGCATAAATATTTTCTTGCAGCATTGTATCTCCCATGTCAGATTTGTATTACATGCTTCCAATTCACAAAAAATTACAAAACGTCCTTGAAATATTTTCTGACATACAATATGTTGTAACCAAAAAGTCCAACAAAAGTTTGCCCCTCAAACATGATGGGTACACAGATAAGGAAAAAAGAAAAAAAATCATTAGATGTATATCGAACCAATGTGAATAGTACGGATGAGTAAATCAGACTAAACTTTTGTTTAGGGGATTACGTCAACAATGTAGATACTTGAGTAGTAAATTAGACATTTTCCAAACAAAAACAGCGAAATTCTTGACATTGAACAATATTAGGCACCAATGTCCAAGCCCAAACAAGGAAACAGAAGGCACCACTAAGTAGGCTATGGTTGGATCAATTTCTGAGTGTTTGATTGCGATCTTCCACCAAAACGGCATTTCAATCCACTTAGGTTTGTCCAAGCATAGTAAGACAAGAATGATACACAAGATGGCAAACATATTACAAGGTCATTTGCCAGTTCGCATAAAGCAAAATAGACTGATAAGTCCGCAGCTGAGTACATAACCATAACAGCAGGTGCACGAGCTTAAACAGGTCCAGGAGTAGTACCGCAGATACTATGCTGCCCATTGTATAGCAGCCAGTATAGTCAAGATTTGTTGGCACCAGATGGTAAAACACTCCACCTCTTGCGTTCTTGAGCTGTCACAAAACAGTAAGTCCGTTGATCCACCAAACAGCCCGGAGCTGGTTGCCTGAAATCTGTACCAAAAAAAGACAGACGCAAACAGATTAGATTCAGAATGAAATCATCTAGGAAAAATTAGTTCGGTTACTTGCCAAAAAGTAGGCTAGTACTGTGCTTAATTCAGTTACTTTGGATTTGTATAATTGTATATAAGCTATGAACAAGAAAATTGAGTTAACACTCTGATTCGCAATATGATAATTATTTTATAGCAACGACATGAAAACCTGTCCATTTCCACCTATTGATTCTTGAATTTCAAAATTTGGAACAAAGAGCTCCGGTAGTTAACTTACACGTTGAAGGTCTGCTGTCCGGTATGATGTTAATCTGTTTGCAGAACCTACTCAAGAACCTTAAAATCTTCCAAACCCTCATATCTACCACTCTACACTTCATTTCAACAATATTAAGGTGTTCAGATATTGTAGGTAATTTCTCTACAGCGTCATAGGTTCCCTCTTTTTCCGCTTTACATTCAAATCCCTGTACAAACAATTGGTCAGTTTTGCATATAAAATTTAACAATAACAATTGATCACATGCAATGGCTGAAATAACACAATTACTACAGTTTGAGAAACATATACCATATCTAGCTGAAGAGTTAGCTTCTCAAGAACCGGTGAATGGTTGAGAATGAAAGCTAGAGCACGGACATCAATATCCACACACCAGTCATTCAGCAACAATGTCTTCAACTTACTAAATGTAGGGCACATCTCAAATCCCTGTTAACAATCGGCTGAGCCGAGGCATAATAGTAAGAACTAACAAAGGCGTATTTTGAGGTGCAGATATCATTCAATGAAAATAAAGTGTACTGGAGCTTTCGATACTTTGTGAATTCATGACTAGAAAGAAAAGAAAAAATTTCTACATGGCATGATTGACAAGTTTCTGTGCATCGACCTGGAAATGCACATATATGCTGCCATGTGCAAGTTGAAGGGGACTGGATACTAGAAGCAGGGGACTGGGGTCTAGAGAATATACGTGGAAGCTAGATTAATTCTTCTTCATTGATAAAAGAAGGGAGATAAAATACCCATCTATATATAGATGGGGTGACTTAGCCTTTAGCTTTAAGAAACTAATCCTGACAAAGGGAAACTAATCCTCCCCTAACCCTAGCCGTCGCTACAGTAACGAGCCATGCTACAGTACCCGAATTGGCCCATGAGGTAAGTACAATACAAGGCTAACAATCTACAAGTTTAACATAAGATAGGCAGTGCAAAAGGTCAATCTCAATGTAGCACAACAAAAAATATTAGATAAGAATCAATAGTCTGCATATACTACACAAAATAGATTGGAAACAAAGAGTCTTAACAGATCAGTGGCCTTTGAACATAATCCCTATGGTTTCATTGATGCCGTTAGGCCTAGCTCAAAAAAGAACTAGTTCTTGTCCTAAAGTCATAATAAAAAAAAAAGAGGGAATATTGTTTAAGAGACAAACAGGTCGCATGTGAAAAATAAGTATCCATCATGAGTGAAGCGAGTGAAAAACACCGCTAATGAATTTTAAGCAAAGATGACAGAATGTGAAATACCATTTTATTGGCAGCTATCAACTCCAAATGCCTAGCACTTAACAAACCTCCAAGAAGCACACAAGTACCGTTGTGTTCATCATTACCAGAACATATTGCGCAAACTCCACAGCGCTCCCCAAGATAACCTTTACTGCAGTGATCAAATCGTAAGAACTCAAGCTTGACAAATGCTGTTTCCAACGAAGGGATGCTTTCAAGTAATGGTGCTGCTGTAGAACCAAAAATATAAAGGTGCAGCCAAACGAGGCTGGGTATAGCAACTTTGATCCTGACATCAACTTCCGTAGAACATCCATCGATGTGCAGACGCTTTATGGAATTGGACACGATCTTGTCAGTGAATAAGGAACAATTTGTCATCTTTAAGTCCTCCAATGATGGGCAGCTTGAAAAATCAAGAATATTGTGTTTCAAGTTCATTTCCTCAAGCTCCAGTCGTCTCAGATACTGGGAGACCTAGAGAACGGCAGTCTAGTCTGATAAACCGATCAGCTGGGTAATGAGTACAGGCAGATAGCACAGAAGCTTGGCACAACAAAGCATGCTGGATCCAATTGTGGAAGAGCACATCATTGCCGTTCAATAATGGGTATCCTTCAAGCTGGACCTCATCTAAAGCCAAACTGTGTTCTCTGTCGAGAAGCAGGAGGTTCACAAATTGGTAAAATTCGTTGGCACTCTTCCACTTCTCAGAGAAAATGATGCGCAGGCAACCCATGGACTTCCAGAGGTGGCACCAGCGCCGCGCGAGGACACTCAGTCTGCACCGCCTCATGAGCTGGCAGGAAGCCAAGGACGTGCTGAAGCACGCCATCTGGCAGTGCGCTGATGTGGTCCTCGCTGCCGAAACTCGACACCTCCTCGGCAGTGCTCGGGCTAGGCATTCCGTCGAACAGGTGCCGGGCACCCCAGCTGCGAGGTACGAAGGTGAGATCGTGAGGGGCGGCGACGGCAAGAGGGGAGGAGAGATAGGTGCTAAACCTCCTGCAAAAGAACCCGCCTTTACGGCCTTACCTACTTTCGCCGGCGGAGACACGCTCAACGGAGGAAAGCCACCACCTTGTTGCCTCCCGGAGCAAAGAGGAGGAGGCAGTGCCGCTCGGACTCGGAAGAGCAATCAAGACTGAAGGTGAAGCGATGGAGGGGAGGAGGAAGAGGTTCTGCTTGCCTGCTTTCCAATCCCCGAATTCGCGGCCCCAACCCTCTCTCTGTTCTTGTTGCCCGTCCAAATTATCCGGCCTCCGTTTAGACTTCCCAAACTAGAAACACAGCGCGGCATTGCCGCGCTTCTTGGTTTTGTAACGTGTTGGATAGCCTCTGTTTGACCCTTCCACGATGAGACTATGGTTTCAAAGTGGCTTGCAATGCTATTACGGATCAAATTGTAATTAAGTGTGCACAAAAACATGTCTCGTTGCTATTTTTGTTATATTAGCCAAAAAGAATAGCAATAATCTATTTTAGCTTTATTGTTAATACTTCGATACAGAATATGTATTATATTTCAAAATATTACTACCAGAAATAAAGATCAAGCTTCATTATGTTTTATTTATGACAAATAGTTTCTTCAAACCATACATGATCAATTATTCATCAAATTTAATGCCAAGAATTAGTCAAGCTTGTGTTTCCCGAGCTGGCAGTGCTGAACTATCTGACAACTGGAGGTGTAGTAATATGATCATATATTGAAAAGATGAGTTGCATAGATATACACTGCCACACTGGAAGTTATGTGGTAGATTAAACATAAAAAGGTATTCAAAGATACATTTATATTACAGAGATACATAAATAACTGTGAAAATTATTTTCATTTACACATAAGACGGAGCTCACCAAATGTTTCTTTTAAGAGTAAAACTGAAATTTGAAATTATACACTGGGTTGTTATACCCTTACAAGCCGCCATGTCCTGTTCCGGAAACTTCGTTTCGAAACGCTTGTAAAGTTGTATCTTGGATTACTAATATCTGAAATATCTACTTGATTCGATGGCCTTGCAAAGTATTTCGTGAAATAATAATGACCAGTAAAGATTAGTAAAGAAATGTGACAATGCGCTACAATGTGACAATGTGCTAATTGATCAAAATAAGCACCTCTTGTTGTTAGCTATGTTACATCAGAGCAATGGCCTCCGCAGTGAGTAGCTTCTGTTTGTATTCTGAAAAATTGAAAGTATGGATTTTAGTTCAAAGTGTGGAGATAAACGTTGAACTAAGCTACATCAGGTTATAACATTGATTTTCCTGTTTCATTCTCATGCAGTAAGCATTCGGAAATTAATAACAATAGAATAGTTTGCTGCAATGAAAAGACTACATGAGAAAAATAAATAAAGAGAACCTGAAACAGAAAATTAACGAAAAGTCAAAGGACCACCAGTTCACAGTCACTACATTTACATTGATATTGGTTGAAAACTACTGAAGAATGGATAGCTGAAACAAACATTTTTATCTCGCATATCATCAAGTAGGCTAATAAACTGGTCATATTATTGAGTGATTAGATCAGAGGGCACATGCCAGCCTCTTTCAATCCCAAATAAGTGGTGCACCATATTCAGATATCGAATCGTACAACCGGCTTTAGACTTTTCCTTGCTCTTTTTTTTTTTGAAATAAACTAAAAATCAACCTGGTGAAACATGAACTAAGTTAAAGAAAAAAAAAGAATGTGAACTTTTATTATTAATCCTGAAAGATTGATCCGTACTACTACATCAGTTCTCAATAGTTACCTGAGAACAATAGCTCAGAAGTAGAACAAGATAATGTCCAAAGTATTAAATGTGATGAATGGAAATCATACAAGCTCAGTAAGCTAGCTAGGACAATTACGAAATAAGCACAGACAATCAGATCGTAAAGGGGGAGTACACCATATACTTTCAGTTCTTGCAAGATGCAAATGAAAAGGTGACACATATTCTACTGAAGTTAGATACTTTCTAACCATCTGCTGAACAAAAAAAAAATACAGTTCCCGTACGAAAGCTCAAGTTTCTATCTATTGGTTTTCTTTCAACGTTTAATATCCATAGCAAAATTACCAATGGTTAGCATATATAAGAGAATACAAACCGAGGTTAATTTGGCAAGAAGATTAGCAGCCTCTGGTGAAGAAGATTCACCTGGACTACAATCCAACCAAAATAACATGTAAAGTATCACACTGACAGAAAACGACACTTGTTTTGATAGGATTTTTAAGTAGTGAGTAGAGAAGCAAATTGGATGTCATCCTTTCTATGCAACGTCAGATTTAAAACAAGCTACGTTTGTGTGAGCAAAATGGCAGACAGAAATTTATTGACCGTGGTTTATGTTGCTTCAAAAACATTAGTAGCAGTTGTATCAACAGATATCAAAGCTAAGGAACTCATGGCTTCAGATGCCCAGAATGCCATAATCTGCAATAGTTTTCCTCCAAACAGGCAGTGGGAAACCTACAACATCGATGGCAAAACTATCAAACCCAACTAATAAAGCAATGATAACTGCACTTTTGCAATGGAACTATCCCAGGAAAGCTCATGTATACAGCACTGCTGGTATTGGCCTATCGCCATGATTCTTGCCTGTGACAACACACACGTTGGTGATGTCTTGTTAGATTTAGCGTCACACAGTGATACAGCTAAATGTTGCAAAAGAGCATGATTCTGTTTCAGTTAGAAAATAAACTCATTAGAAACGAAGCTATTGCACGAACTGCATAGTAAGGGCAGCTTACAGACTCCACCAAGATGTTATCATGTATTGCCTAGCAATTATTATTAATCCACCAATTATTCTTGTTGTAAGCAGGAGGGATTAGCGGGTATGTCGATGTTCAGATTTACCATAACTACCAATGGAGAATTATTGCAATATATGGACAGTCTGTGTCTTTTTCTCTGTTTTTCAAGTGATATGTTCAACAGTTCTATTCTCCTTTCCCATTCTAACACCGTGGTGATTTATTTGGTATGTTGGCATTGTTGCAGAAAATTCCCAAAAAAAAAAGAACAATATGAAGTAGTGGTGAATAGAATCAGACAATTGCAGAGAGATACTCGATTGTGTCCAGAGAATTTTGTGTGAAGTAGTCTGAAGCAAGCTCCCATTAGGCATTTCATCGAGCACCTGTCGAGCAGAGCAAGGAACTGGAACTTACATTTCAGTGTTGTATTCTTTTGTTTTTTGGAAGTTGCTGGAACCAACCTAAGTACAGAGATCATGTCAACTAACTGCATTTCTTTCTTATCCCCCCTCCGCTTTTGAGTCAGCTAATTAATAGAAAGAAATTGCTGGCAAGGTATGAAGTATGGCACTGGCCATTGGATACCTGGATGGCCGTTGAGCAGAACAAATGTAGAGCTATTTGCCTTCTGCTGCTGCTGTGTATCATTGATGTTGCGCCCTGCTGTTCCCGAGCCATTTGAGGAAGCCCTTAGAAGGATTCTCGCCGGGGAGCTGCAGCTGGCCGCGATGCCGATGCTGGAGTCTCGTCCGGCTTCCCTGTTGCCATCTACCTCCTTCGAAGCAGGCGCAAGCGACCCGTTAGCTAGGGGAACGACGACCAGAGGAGGTGGGAGCGCCGTGGGGAGGACGGAGGAGGGGAAAGGGGGCGGACGGGAAGGCCTGAGGGCAGGATCTGGAGCGGAGCGCGTCGAGGAGACAGGAGGGTGCCGGTGCACAGGATAACAACATGGGGCAGCGACAATGGTGATTATATCTGGCCATATGGGCCGTGCTAAAAGGGCCGGTCCGCGGCCCACTAAATTTGGCCCGGTCCGAGCACGGCACGGCCCGGTGCATACAAGGGCCGTGCCGGCCTGGAGTCCGCCTAGGGCCGTGCTTGGGCCTAGCCTCAAGCCCGCCGTGCCAGCCCGAGCACGGCCCGTGAAATTCAGCCCGTCAGGCCCGCCATGAAGGCCCGCTAAGCACGAAGGCCGCGGCCCGGTCCGGCACGGCCCAGGTAGCCCGCCAGTGGCCCAGCAGCAACGGTAACATGCCCCCAACCATCGGTATATAAGCGGCACCCCCGGTCCTAACCCTAACCGCCCCCCTCATTTCACTCCGCCTCCGTGCCGCACACTATCCTCGCCTCTCTCTCGTTCTCCCATCTCTCACCTCTCCCCGACCGACCCCAAACCCTAGATTTGAGCCGCCACCAGCCACCACTCCACCTCACCGGCGGCTCGTCGGACACCAGCCACCACGCAGCACCACCCTCTCGTCTTGAACTCCGCCGGACCGCCTCTGCTAATGGAAGCCGGTAAGGCAGTCCTTCGCCGTCGCCAGATCTGAGGCTGCCGGTAGCCTCAGACGCTTGCTGTGCAAGCAGATCGGGCGTCGTCTACTGCTTGGTCACCTCTCACGCTTTCTGTTGGACTTGGTCACTTGGACATCACACATCAGTTCATGTATATGTGTTATGACTTAGAATCTGTGATTTTAGTCTGTCTGTGCATATGATTTCATGTGTTTCATGTGTTATGACTTGGAATCTGTACATCAGTTCATGTGCATATGATTTCGGGCAAATTGGTGCAAAATGTGAGTGAATGGGTGTTTTTTTCGTCTTCTCTATATATTGCGTGCCTGGGCCGCCCGGTACTGTGAAGCCTTCAAGGCCGAAAGCACGGCACGGCCCGTGTAAGGGTTGCCGGGCCGTGCTCGGGCCGAGAGATGCAGCCCACGTGCTGGCACGGCACGGCCCTTTGTGTTCTCCGGGCCGTGCCGTGCCTCCCCTTTGACGGCCCGAGCCCGGCTGGGCCCGTGCCGTGCCGGCCCGGCACGGCCCGTTGGCCAGATATAATGGCGAGATGGAGCAGAGAGAGAAGGAAGCCGGCAGTGCGGGTGGTGGAAGGATCAGAATGACATTTTTCCATCACGAAGGGTCTAGAAGAAACTATTCTAGGAGAGGTGGAAGGGCTGAAATTCATTCGCTGTTTCCAGAAGGTCCTAGTCATAACGAATCCAGACCAAATCTAACGGTTCATGTTTATTAACAGAGCGATCTGACGATCGATAATGCTCGAATGACGTGGCGTGGTCTTTTTGCAAGGAAACGCACGCGTTTTAGAAGAATAGAGATGGGCAGGACTCAATGTTGTACTTCTCGCTGGACGAGATGAGACCAGACACGGGCACTTTCTGACTCACACCAACATTACCGTTACAACTTTCTTGTTTTAAAATGTGCCACTACAATTCAAAAATCTTACTGATTTCAGTTTATTGATCAAAAGGGCAAACTTTGTAGAAAATTGTATTAACCACACGCTAAAAATGTATTTGTTGGTGGTTTCTAAGTACCACTTTTATATGCCCAAAACCGCCAACATCGTACCATATTCTCATCATAGATATGTGTTATTACCTCTAATATTGACGATTCTACATGTAGTGTTGTTTTAGTGCTATGTTGCAGAATTAGGTGAAATGACACTATAATGGCTAAAACATGAGAAGAACCGACATGAAGCCCGACTCGCCATGCAAGGAGGACTTCCCACTAGCCCATAATGCATCCAAGGCACCTCTGGACGTCCATGGAACCCAACATGCAAGCTCAAGGTCGTGGCCCAATGCCTAAAGATTTCCAGTAGGTTTATCCAGAAGGAAAGATCAATTCGCGCAGTCTAGAAATAGCACTACATTGCTACACGGTTTACGAGTTTAAGACGTGCTCTAATCAGAATCCAATATACAGGAAAGTTGTAGATCTCGTCGAGAGCTTTCCGGAACATAGATGGATTATCCCGTTTGGATTCTGGAGCTAGGAGATATGCGCCCCGCAAGGAGACCTGCGCAGAGGAGTCTGAATCAGGACAGATATTTTGGCATCGTATATTTAGGAACAAAGACGGCCGAATCTGGAGATCCAATGAATACCAAAGTTGTAGATCTTTTCGAGGGCTATGAGATAGAGTCCAAGTTTGCCCCATTTGGATTCCGAACGAGTAAGTTATGATCTATGAAAGGCGGAGCTGCGAAAAGGGAAAATCAAGTCCGAATGGAAACGACTCGTGCCGATCGGCACACCTTTGGTGCCGACCGGCACCGACCCAGAATTGTTTCCTTTGGCCCCCAAACACCTCCCCACAGTATATATAACACATGGGACGCCCCGAGGATAGGGAGAGGATGGGAGTTGACACCTTTAGGGTTTAGGAAGCCTCTGCACATCGCCGGGAGGCCGCCGGAGTTGAAGAGCCACCATATGAGAGATGTAGTCTAGTTGGGTAGTCGTCCTGCATGGTCGCACTACACCGTAGCTTAGGAGAAGTAGATCCATGTATCTCAGGAGTCGTCAATGTTGCAACAAGGCGGTGCCGACCGGCACAATCTTGTGCCGATCGGCACCTCTCTGACGATGATGAATAAAGGTACAATTCTTATATTTATCTATGTGCTTGTCTTAATTCTACCCTTGGCTGCATCGTCTGGATCTTATGGTGTTACATATGCTTGTTCCAATGCTTAGTAACGCGGCTAAGTAATTAGATGTTGTCTTAATTGTGGTGGCAATAAGAGGTGAGAGATTCAATCTCTCACTATCTCCATTGTGGTTAAGACAATATCCGTATCTTATATGCGCCATAATTGCATATTGTCTCTGTACCTCAACGACCGCTGGAATATGCGAGATCTTTGAGATGATGTATAGAGTGGGAAGGGGTCACCGACTAAGGCGAACTGGTCGTGACAGGGCACGTTGGAAAGAGGCCGCTTCCTACCGATCTTCGATGTTCACTAACTGTTTAAAGTGCCAAGTAAGTTAGGGTTATAGATGTCACATATTACTGCTTCGATGCCGACCGGCACACCTGTTGTGCCGATCGGCATATCCTTTCTCCGACCACTAGACGCATACAGGCTAACTCCAGGTGTTCCTCTTTGGTTATGTGTATGCTTTCCTGTCAGCTCTCAGGCTATTTAAGCAACCTTCGGACAACTTAGCTCCTGTGCCAATCGGCACACCTGTTGCGCCGATCGGCACAACCCTCGCTTTCCTCCTTTTTCATGCTCTTGTATATGCAATACGTACTTGATGCTAGGATTGATTTGTTAGACGAAATAGTAAGCCCTAAACACGGTTCTCTTGCTGATCCTTGTGGATTCGATATAAACCTTGGAATACTCAAAGGAAAAAGTTACAAAGTACACCGTCCACTTGCGGTATATAAATGGGTGCGTATAAACGACCAACAAGGCTTTTTCTGGCGCCGTTGCCGGGGATCGACAACTCGAATCTAGGGCGATCTATCTAGTTATCGAACTAATCCTATATCTGTTTATTGCATATACCCTGTTTTTCTTTGTTTGTGTGTCCATTAAAAACAGGTACAAGGCTAGGCACACAACCTCACCTGGAGCACGACGATGTTGCTTGCTCCATAGCAGTAGGTGCTAACTTTGTTAGTGGCCCATCATCTGCTATGGAGTCCCTCTCCATGAAAGACTCGCCAGTGCCGATCGGCGCAACGCCCATGCCGATCGTCACCACACTGCTCAAAAGAAGGTACGCGCACTTGTGTTAATTTATTTTGGACTAATGCTCTGCGAAGATTTAGCTTGTTTACAGCAATAGGTAATGGGAGACAAGATTGAGAGCTATTTACCATGAAGATCGAGGATTTCAATTGATAACATTGAAAACATGGTGGATATGTTCTTGATCATGAGCTTGTTGTTCTGTCTGCTGACTTCCCGAAAGTGTGCACGTCAGTACAGAGGATTGCAAGGCCTACAAATTTGATATTCTGAAAGAGCATCAAGTCTAGTTTCCAACGGTTCAAGTCTCACATTATTTGGAGCTTTCTACAAGGATTTATGGCCAAATACGAGATGCTGCGCAGGCTGTTTGGATATTTCGCGAGACATGCAAACAATTAGAAGTTTGAGCCAAATATGAAATTAAAGTCTAATATCCACGTGATCTATGGGCTTCCAACATTTAGAAGACTTCCTTTTGATGATTGACACGGATTCAAGTCGTTCCAAACAGGGAGTTTGAATATGTGGAATGTTTGAATTCAATTCGGATTCATCGCGAGACAGCCTGACATACCTTCAGAAAAACGGCCATATCTCGATGAGGACGCACGAGTACTCGTTGGAAAGATAATTTGATGCCCGACGCAACAGCACAGGTTGCAGCCTCTAATTCGTCCTGGTCGCAGCTCAGAAGCACAAACAAGTCGTCGGTTGGAACAAGACATGGCAGATTTCTTCGGAATTCTTCTCTCGTCAACTTGGTGGATCAATGGGCAAGTTTTGAGAAGTTGCATCTACACTACATCATCATAACTTACTGGTGCAACATTGATCAAGATTCACAAGTCATAGGACAAGCCGACACATGCTCTGATGCTTGAAAAGATGAAGCCATCAAGATTCTCCGGAAGACGAAGCAAGAAGCTGAAATCAACGGTAATTCTGTAAGTTCTCCGAGCTGATCAGTACATGAAACTTTTATATCTGAATAGAGCTTCAAGTCTTCTTCCCAACGCAGCAAACGGTGCTGGATTTGGATGTTTCTACAAGGATTTATTAGCTAATCATTGGACGCTGCGCGAGCTATCAGATTTTCAAACAGCACGCAGCCTTGGAGTAAAAAACTCATAAGTCGGTGTATGAGCACTCGTTGGAAAGATGTTTTTGCTACCTACATTATGGTACAGGTTTTAGAACCAGTTTTGTTCCGTTGGTAATGCGAAATTTAGAGAGAACAGGAGCTTTAGATTATCGATGACAAGATTAAGGAAGGAGACGAAGATGACAACAATGAAAATAGCTTGAGCGATTTTCCCATAAGCAAACGATCAGAAGTTGAACAAGATTGAAGATTCAAGAGCATTATATCATCTAGACACATTGAGCATTATGCAACACAATAAAGACGGGCTATGAGTCAACCACGACGAAGTTTGCATAGTACAAGCTGCATAGATATCATTGGGATCTTACATCAAGAACCATGGCTTCGCGACAATCAGGTATGTAAGAAGTCTGGCTATTCGACTATAACTAAAGCGCTTGTCGGGAGGCAACCCGTGTTTTTGAGTCTTTGTGTGGATTGTTTAGTGCTGCTAGGAGGGCAACCTAGAGTTTTTGCTTTGATGTGAGCTTTACCCAACTCAATTGGTTCATTTGTGTCTAATTTGTTCTAGTTTAACTTTTTCTTTTTAGACCACCATCATTATGTGTTTTGTTTGTGAAAATCATTCACTGCACACTTCAAAAAAAAAAAATCATTCACTGCATGCATAATTTGTGAGCACTTGCTTTGTTTTTGTATTTTCATATTTATCCACTTGTGTTGGCGATTTCTAGCATACCATTTTATATGCCAACTGCGCCTTATTTAGAGCATAAATGTCATCATTATAGGCCATTAACCCTTGATAATAGCACCATATTTGTATATATGTCGTTCTGGAGCTTTATTGCAGAAACAGATGAAAAGGACGACATTCTGAACATTGAGGCTGATCTGGAACTGAAGAGAAGAGAACCAGCCGAGAAGGCCCACTATGCCGATCGGCACAGCCCTGTGCCGACCGGCACAAGGGACTCTAAGGCCACCTAAGCTGGCCCACCATTCAGTTTATTCTAGAAGTAAGTTATCCGAACCAATCTTGGGAGATATTCATCACGAAGAGATAAAAGATACTCGAAGATTTGAAAGAGCAACACAAGACTTGATCTCGAAGAAAACTGATTGGAAGGCCCACATGGAAGCTACCTAGGACTTCGGAACCGACTTAGGGAGGAAACCGAGCTGGACACGAGGTGTGCCGATCGGCACAACCCCTGTGCCGATCGGCACGAGGACTCCTTTCCCGAGATCCTCTTTCTTTCTGATGTACAGCCCCATATAAACTTGTAAAAGCCCTAGGGTTTCCGCCAGAGGGACAACACAGCTAGTAAGTTTAGAGCCACCGGGGCTTTGCCCCGTTCTTCATGTTCTCTAGTTGTTGGTCAAGAACCATTGGTGCTACAGAGGTGATCCATCAAGGTAGGCCTACTAGATGGTGATGTATCTTGCACTATGTATTATCGAAGTATGGTTGAATATGTGGATGAATGGTTTTGATTATTGATTGCCTGGATTTTATGGTCTTTACATGCACTTGTTCCTACGCTTAGTGACGACTAAGTATTAGATGTTATCTTAATTGTGGTGGCAATAAGAGGTGAGAGGTTCAATCTCTCACTATCTCTATTGTGGTTAAGGTAGCATTGGGATCTTGTAATGCGCCATAATTGCACGTTGTCTCTGGACCCCCACAGCCGCTAATGCATACGCGATGATCCTTGAGATGATGTGTAGAGTAGGAAGAGGCTACCGATTAAGGCGAACTGGTCGTGACAGGGCTCGTCGGAAAAGAGTCTCAACCTATCGATCTTCGGTTATCAATAATTGAGTAATTCCGTTTATGATGCTATTCGATTAAGCTTTTTGGTTACGATCTCAACTAGCAGACTTGGCTAACTTACCCCATGATCTAATCAGTTCCTAGGCTGTTTGGACAACACTTCGGTCAACTTAGCCTTCGTGCCGACCGGCACATCCCCTGTGCCGATCGGCACGGCCCCCTGTTTTCCTGAAACTCACGCTCATGCTCACTAGAAAGCTTGGCTAACTCTTTTACTGATGATTTTGCTTAATTCCCATTGGTCTCTGTGGTTCGATTAAACCTTGGAATACTCTTCTAGGGGAAAAAGACTACAACTGTACACCGTGCTCTTGCGGTATATAAGTGGGTGCATAGATACGACCAACAACTTGCATATTTGTCCACCTTGCATGTTCATATTCATTTTCCACTCATAATAGCTTGGTTGATTAATTTCTAGTGGGTGCTTAAATGATCGAGTTACATGAACTCTTTTAGTAAATTTAGGTTTAAACGTGGTGTTTATGCTTGTTTGTTGAACAACATTAGATAGTTAATATGCCTTGCTATGTCTTGCATCATTTGCATCGTTTAGTTGCTACTCTTTTTCAATGCGCTATCTTTCTAATCCAGCGGAGTTTTGCAATAGCTAAGTCGTGATAAACGTGGTGTTTAGACTTTGGTTATTAAAGAATTTCGTTTAGATTGCTAGCAATTTAGTTGTAAGCATGGTGCTTAGAGCTAGGTGTAAACATTGCTCTTGTGTTGCTTCCACGCCTCTAACTTTCGTTGCTAATATCATAAAACCTTTTCTTCACTTTAATAGCATTGTTTCAAGCAGTGTTATCCTAAACGGATTTAAACGGCCGTTTAAACGCGTGTAAACGCTAAACGTCACCTAACCGTGTAGTTTAGCTCCTAATCGGCAATTAAACGTTTGACCCGTTTATACGGTCAAAAAAAAACGGCCAAAACGGCCTACACGGGACGGGATTTACGCGGCTTGACACGGCGTTCAGGCCGACTTGGACACCGTTTTGGCGATGAGAAAAGGAGCAAGCGCGAACAAGCAGGAGAGCGGAAGGGAGAGACACCTGGCGGACCTCCATCATGCAAGCCGCCGCGCCGGCCATCGAGCAGTGTCTTTGCGACTTTGCCGTCTGTCCGAGGTACTGGCCTTCGAGCAGCACCGGCCGCCGTCGCCGCCAGGCTGGTTGTGAGCAGCGCCGCCGCCATCGCCGCCGTTCGCGCGCCGGTCAGGCCGTCGAGCATCGCCGCCGCCATCCATACGCCGGGCCGGCGCTCGAGCTCCTCAATCTCCACTGGATCTGGCGAGTATTCGGGCTAAAGAGGATCAGGGATGGAGCGACGAGCAGGAACGAGATGAGAGGCGGCGGAGAAATCGCGATGTGATTTGTGGCTGCCGACTGCTACTAGTTGTAGATAAGGTATGTGGCAAGTGGGCCGCTGATGGGCTGGGCTAGCAAAGCAGATTTCTCTTTTCTTTTCTTCTTGCTTCTCTTTCTTTTTCTATTTTCCTTCATTTTCAGATGCTACAGTGGAAAAACGTTTAATCCGTTTAAACCCGTCTAAACGCCGTCTAAACAGGCTAAACGCTAAACGTGAGGTCACCGACTGTTTAGCATTTAGCGTTTAGGAAAACATTGGTTCAAGGCTAAATAATGAGTAACTTATGTTTCTAGAATTGTGTATGCATGCACATTCTTTTAGCATTTTTGTGTGAGCATGGTGTTTAGACAAAAATGCTGATCAATATTGTTATGGTCTTGCTTGCTAACATTGTGATAGTTAACTTCATGCATCCACACTTGTGCACACACGTACACCTATTAGGATTTTGTTTTCTTTTCTCTACTAGAAGAAGATTGACACAAGTGAAACTTTGAAGTTGTTGTTAGCTGGTAGATATTCCTCTACTCCCGACCATCACCTCGGAGGTAGTGTGTGTGCTTCATTTGTTTTGAAGGAATGAAAGAATTGATCTCACAAAAAGGAAGTTGAAGGAATTGAGGAGAAACAGCCGCATGAACAAGAGGGAGCAATGGACAGCAGCTACGAGACGATGATCGAATTGAAAATCCAGAAACGAAGCCGAAGATGGAGAGTGCCGACCGGCACCACTATTGTGCCGAGACACTCTGCCGTTTCCCGTGCTGTCAAGCTTCTCTCATGCAATTCAGCAACATCTTAAGCACGGAGGAGGCACGCTCTGAACTTGCTTGAGATATGACGAAAGTTGCTTGAGATATGATGAAAGTTGCTATTGTTGTTGGAACTTGCATGTATGATTCGTTGCATATAATTGTCCCCCGCTGAATTTTAACGAATTTGAACTAAGCACCAATTCTATTAACTCTATTTGCTTTAGTGGTGGTGTTTGTTGACATATGATTTGATAGAGACCCCATATGATTGAATTGTTCTTCATGACAACATGCTTTGCTCTCTAAAAAGAAAACTCCAACATAGCTTGAGTCCTTACTAATTTTTGGAAAACTATAATGTCTTATGTCTCTAATCCTTGCAAATATTGCTCTCTTGCATTTATCATGCCTACCAAAGCCAAATATGCTACACCTATATGATAAACCTGTAGATTGCAACATGTAATTTGGTGAGTTGGGTCAAGTTTGTGTTCTTTTGGTATGAGACTTAGAAGTTGGCCATTCCGTTTGCGTAACTATCACTTGTTTTCTAGCCTTATTCATATTCAGCATTGCCTATTCTACTCTGGAATGTATGCATACTTCGCTGAATAGTTCCACCTGTAAACCCATATTTCTTTTGGTGTTGTCCAATCCTTGTCCACAACCTATGATATGAGTTTCTTGTCGAGCCATTGCACTATTTCTATGGTTTTATGCACAAATTATCAAGATATCTTGCTCAAGACGAAGATTTTCATCACCAAACACCTCTGAAGACTTTCTGAAGCGCAAAGGATCAATTGAGGCGAAAACGGAGAAAAGTCGGGTCCGCGCCGGTCGGCACAAGCCCGTGCCGACCGGCACAAAGTACAAAATCAGCGAAAAGCCCCCTGTTATCTCCAGAAATCAAGTATATGTGTTTCAGACTGTCAAGGAGAAGAAATAAAAGGTTTAACTAGTGCTTTTTCTTTTTTCATTTCCTATATGCTCGGGACGAGCATCGTTTAAGCATGGGGGAGTGGATCGTCATCTACATTCCGAACACTAGTTAATGAACTTCAAAGATTGTTGATGGAAGATCAAGATTGTTTATAGTATTATATCTAGTTGCAAGAGTGGACTTCATAGAAGATTGTGCATAAAACCATCATATTCAAGTAAGTGCATTCAATTGGCTGAGACTCTTCCAACCATGTGCAATCCGATTTCGAGAACTTCATTTGTGTCTTGAGATCATTCTTTGCCATTTGCACATGTCCACCTTTCTAAAGCGTGTGTTTTCCTCTCTTTCATCATGTTATTCCAATGGCCTTTTTGACAAGTCTCTGTAAAACCAAGTAGAACTATCTCTTGATTTGATAATATTCTAAGTTACATTGTTTTGCTAGTTGTTTTCCTACCAAGCTACACATAAAACTTTCCACTAAATAATTGTAGATAGGATCACTTCTAGTTGTTTGGCTTGTGAGATTTGTGAGATGAGTGTTGTCTTGATTCTTTGCAAGAGAGTGTTTTGTTTAGATGAATGAGACTGAATTTTTGGAAAAACTTTATCATCTTAAGGCCTAGCTTGAGGAGTAATCCATTTTGGGAGTTGAAGCTACTTTATTTGATCATTGTGGTCGGTTCTAAGTCATAATATGTCCTCCACTAGTATCTTTGAGTAGTAGAATTGGTGCAACTTAAAACATTTGTGCTACATTCTTAAAGCGGGTTGGATATGCTTGTGCCTTGATGAATGCAAGTGAAGATAACATGATTGCAACGCTGATATCACCTTGAGAGGGTAAAGTGATTTATTTACTCGAGGACGAGCAAAGGTTTAAGCATGGCGAGCTGTTGGTGGTTTCTAAGTACCACTTTTATATGCCCAAAACCGCCAACATCGTACCATATTCTCATCATAGACATGTGTTATTACCTCTAATATTGACGATTTCCACATGTAGTGTTGTTTTAGTGCTATGTTGCAGAATTAGGTGAAATGACACTATAATGGCTCAAACATGAGAAGAACCGACATGAGCCCGACTCGCCGTGCAAGGAGGACTTCCCACTAGCCCATGACGCATCTAAGGCACCTCTAGACGTCCATGAAACCCAACATGCAAGCCCAAGGTCGTGACCCAATGCCTAAGGATTTCTAGAAGGTTTATCCGGAAGGAAAGATCAATTCGCGCAGTCCAGAAATAGCACTACATTGCCACACGGTTTACGAGTTTAAGACGTGCTCTAATAGGAATCCAATATACAGGAAAGTTGTAGATCTCGTCGAGAGCTTCCCGGAACATATATGGATTATCCTGTTTGGATTCTGGAGCTAGGAGATATGGGCCCCGCAAGGAGACCTGCGCAGAGGAGTCTGAATCAGGACAGATATTTTGGCATCGCATATTTGGGAACCAAGACGGCCGAATCTGGAGATACAATGAATACCAAAGTTGTAGATCTTTTCGAGGGCTACGAGATAGAGTCTAAGTTTGCCCTATTTGGACTCTGGACAAGGAAGTTATGATCTATGGAAGGTGGAGCTGCGAAAAGGGAAAATCAAGTCCGAATTGGAAACGACTCGTGCCGATCGGCACACCTTTGGTGCCGACCGGCACCGACCCAGAATTGTTTCCTTTCACCTCCAAACGCCTTCCCACAGTATATATAACACATGGGACGCCCCGAGGACAGGGAGAGGACGGGAGTTGACACCTTTAGGGTTTAGGAAGCCTCTGCACATCGCCGTTGAGGCCGCCGGAGTTGAAGAGCCGCCATATTGAGAGATGTAGTCTAGTTGGGTAGTCGCCCTGCGTGGTCGCACTACACCGGAGCTTAGGAGAAGTAGAGCCATGTATCTTAAGAGTCGTCAATGTTGCACAAGGCGGTGCCGACCGGCACAATCTTGTGCCAATCGGCACCTCTCTGGCGGTGATGAATAAAGATACAATTCTTATATTTATCTATGTGCTTGTCTTAATTCTACCATTGGCTGCAGTTGTGTTCGTCTGGATCTTATGGTGTTACATATGCTTGTTCCAATGCTTAGTAACGCGGCTAAGTAATTAGATGTTATCTTAATTGTGGTGGCAATATATAAGAGGTGAGAGATTCAATCTCTCACTATCTCCATTGTGGTTAAGACAATATCCGTATCTTGTATGCGCCATAATTGCATATTGTCTCTGTACCTCAACGACCGCTGGAATATGCGAGATCTTTGAGATGATGTGTAGAGTGGGAAGGGGTCACCGACTAAGGCGAACTGGTCGTGACAGGGCACGTCGGAAAAGGGCCGCTTCCTACCGATCTTCGATGTTCACTAACTGTTTAAAGTGACAAGTAAGTTACGGTTATAGATGTCACATATTACTGCTTCGGCACATCCTTTCTCCGACCACTAGACGCATACAGGCTAACTCCAGGTGTTCCTCTTTGGTTATGTGTATGCTTTCCTGTCAGTTCTCAGACTATTTAAGCAACCTTCGGACAACTTAGCTCCTGTGCCGATCGGCACATCTGTTGCGCCGATCGGCACAACCCTCGCTTTCACCCTTTTTCATGCTCTTGTATATGCAATACGTACTTCATGCTAGGATTGATTTGTTAGACGAAATAGTAAACCCTAAACACGGTTCTCTTGCTGATCCTTATGGATTCGATATAAACATTGGAATACTCTAAGGGGCAAAGCTACAATACACCGTCCATTTGTGGTATATAAATAGGTGCGTATAAACGACCAACAGTATTGCTACAAAAAATAACACTCACACCAGATTTCTAATATATTGGTACTTTAATTTAAAATACATGTTTCAAAATCAGTGTGTCGGTGGTTTATTTCAACAACACCTCAACAAGGCAGATGGCACCTTCCTCCGTTTGAGAATATTCTTATTTCACTATTTGTTTGGTAGATTTACAAATGTAAGTAAATGTCATGCTCTGGGGACATATGATTTTTAGAAACATACTCCCCCATCTTTACTTTTTTTATTATTATTAGGACAAGAAAGCTAGTTAAATTTGTACAAAGTTTATTATCCTAGGGACAGGGGAAAAAAATGAGGAAGCATATGTCAGCTAGTTTTTTTTTTTTGAAGGTCAAACGCCCATGAATGGGCTCATTTTTTTATTCATATGCAATAAATATTACACAGTTTAGCCCAAGAAGGCAGATTGATAAGTTTGTTTTTGAAAGGACAACCTTCATAGTGCCTGTAATTTGAACATCTGAAAACTAAACTGTTTTCATCTAAGGCACAAGCATTCCTAGCTAAGGCATCCGCTACAGAATTTTGATCTCTAGGAATATAATGCACTGATCCATGAAGTTTCAGCAATAAATTCCTCATGTCAGTTGAAGCATGAGAGATTCTCCAATCTGGCAAATCTTCCTCTCGAGCATGAAAATTGTTCACCAGGGGAAGACAATCTGAGAAGAAGACACATTCTTTAATCTTCATATCAGTTGCAATGATCATCCCCAAATTTAAACTTAGAGCTTCAGCATGAATAATGGATCCTGCAACATTTGTTTTAGCTTGTATTTGGAGGGACCAAGGGGGGTTATCACTTGTTTTACTAATGAAGATTCCCAACCCAGCTTGGCCATCATGCCCAATAGAAGCGTCCGTCCTGCAAAAACAAGTGATAGAAGAAAAATGGTATTCTGCTCATCATGAGCAGAATTATTTGTGATATTAAAATGAGGATCTTCTTCTATATCATAGGCTTCATATTGAGCTTTTTGGGCAGCTTTGGCCTGAAACACAACTGAATGCACCGACCAATTCTTATTTTGGAACCTGTGATCATTCCTTGCTTTCCAAATAAACCATAAGATATAATAAACAAGATCAATAGTTTCAGCAGAGTTTAAATTCTCAAGCAGGTAGCTTATGATGTGGGCACATGAACCATGTAAGCAATCTGTTTTAATGCCCAAAGGAGAAATAAACCAAACCGCTCGAGAGAAATCACAGTGAAAAAACAAGTGCTCGTCATTTTCAACATTACCACATCTGGAGCAAAACTTGGAGATTTTATTGATTCTTGATTCTTCTGTTGATTCTTAAGGCAGAGGCAATATTCTTAGTAACAAGCCTCCAGATGAACATTTGAACTCTGGGAAGGATTTTCTTGTTCCCCCATATATTTTGGATCACGAATTTAACTTGGGGAGTAAAGTTTAGGCAACTTACCGTGGTCTGAATTTGACCTTGATGGATGTGCTTGTAAGCACTTTGCGCCGTCCACTTACCTGATTTATTTGGTTTCCAAATTAAGATGTCCTGTCCATTTGTTTGGGGAAGCGGAATCTGCAAAACAGAGTTAACAAACTCTTGATCGAAGATTGAGTTTAGCAGGTCAATATTCCATCTTTTTGGATTATGAAGCCACAAGTCAGAGACCATGGTAGGTAGGGAGGTATTCATAGCTTCATCAGAGATATACTCATGAATATTAAACCAAAGGGGGCACCATGGTTCATTCCAAATGGAGATATTCCCATCAAAAAGTTGCCATTGAACAACATTAATTAAATGATTCCTAATTTTCAAAATAGAATCCCACGTCCAAGATTTTGGGCCATGAGAACTTGCTTTCCAGAATGAGGTATTGGGGAAGTACTTACCTTTGATCACTTTTGCCCATAAAGCTTCTTTTTCAGTCAATAATCTCCAAGCCAAACCTGAGATGAGAGCTTCATTCAAAACATGCAAATCTCTGAAACCTAGTCCTCCCGCTCCTTTAGGGATGCAAATTTTGTTCCATGCAGTAAGGCACAGGGGTTTATTATTATTATCTGGGTTGGTCCCCTTCCACCAAAAGTGACGGATGATACTAGTTAAATCATCAGTAAGAGACTTAGGTAGAAGGACATGAGACATATAATAAACAGGAATAGAGGAGAAAACAGACTTGATAAGAGTTGAACGTCCAGAATGAGAAATGCTGTTTGCTTTCCAACCACTAAACTTAAGTTTAAATTTATTCTTCAAGAAAGCATAAACTTTAGTTTTAGGAAGATGAGAAATGAACAGAGGATGGCCCAGATGAGAAACATCGGAAGTCATAGAAGGGACTTCAAAGATATTTTTTATATTATCACTAATATATAAAGGAGTGCAAGAACTGAATAAAAGTGACGATTTGCTCCAATTAGGAATTTGCCCGGAGTCGTTACAAAAGTCATCTAGAATCCTTCTTATTTCTAAGGCTTCCTGTTCAGTGGCTTCACCACATATAATAACATCATCTGCAAAAAGAAGAGAGTGAATAGAAGGGGTATTAGGAGCTAATTTGACACAAGATATTCTTCCTTCCTGTATTGCATCCTGCAACCTGCAAGTCAGTTCATTTATCGCAATAATGAAAAGATAAGGAGACAAAGGGCATCCTTGTCTTATTCCTCTTGTGCTTTTAAAGCTTCCGAAAGATTGGCCATTAATGACTACAGAGAAAGTTGGATTTTCAATACAGGCTGCAACCAACTCAATAAAATCATCATTGAAACCAAGACGGTGCATTGCAAATTTAATGAAATTCCATTCAAGTCTATCAAACGCTTTAGCAAGATCTATTTTAAGGAAGAAAGCATGCTTACCCCACTTTTTAAGCTGAAAAGAGTGAATAATCTCATGGGCCAGAATGATGTTCTCAGAAATTCTACGGCTCTTGACAAAAGCATGCTGAGAAATATTTATGCAAGTAGGCAGATAAGGCTGAATTTTTTGGGCTAAAATTTTTGCGATGATCTTGTAAACCACATTGCAAAGACTAATAGGTCTATAGTCTAAAGGAGTTACACAATGAGACTTTTTAGGAACAAGAATAATATTAGTTTTCTTGATACCTGGAGCAAGACGCTTGTTAAGAAAGAAAGATCTAACCAGATTATAGATGTCTTCACCAATCCAACTCCATGAGTACCTGTAGAATTTGACATTTAAACCATCTGGACCTGGGGCTGCATTTGTTCTCATGGATTTGAGAATATTAAAAATCTCTTCTTTTGTAGGAATGCTAGTAAGAGCATCATCATTTATGGGGATGACAGATCTGGTTCCTACAAAAGCATTCCTTCCCTGCAAATTAGAAGTGAAGAGATCACAAAAATATTTTATAAAGCAACCAGCGATCTCTTCATCTGATGAGATAACCATTCCTTGGGAGTTCATAATAGAGTTTATTCTATTCTTCCTCCTCCTCTTGATGACGCTGCTATGGAAAAACGAAGTATTTCTGTCTCCCTGGGTAATCCATTTCTTCTTGCAACGTTGCCTGTAATATTCAGAAATTTTATTCTGAATGCAAGCATGTTTATAGATAAGAGCATCTTCATGAGCATAATTGCGATCGGAAGGCGGAATTGCCTGCAGATTAGCAATGTCACTTTCAACCTGTTTCAACTGGTTATTCAAGGAAATCTTATTTTTTCTGGACCAGATCTGAAGGTGGAAACCTAGTTGTTTTGTTCTTTTATGAAAAGGAAGATTAGCGTATCTGGTCCAAATGTTTTTGCTTACCTCTTGAAAATCAGTTTCATACAGCCACCAATTTTCAAACTTGAAACCTTTCTTCCGACGATTCATACTGGAAATAGGAATAGCAAGGCTAGGAGCATGATCACCTATAAAAGAGGGAGATGATAAACATTAGTACTAGGAAAAATTTTACACCAAGCATCATTAGCCAAACACCTGTCTAATCTTTCAAAAGTTGCTTTGGAAGCCGATCTTCTGTTGGTCCAGGTGTAAGCAGGCCCATTGTAGCCCAGATCGATCAACCCACAATCATTGATGATGGAACAGAAAGAAGAGATTCTATTATGATTAGGAAGCCTAGCACTTAATTTTTCATTAGCATGTAACAGCTCATTGAGGTCACCCATACAAAATAAAGGACTGCTATCATTATGAACAAAAACAGCTACATCAGACCAAATACTATTAGTACTAACATGATAAGGATCACCATAGATACAAACTAACCTAAAGTGGAAACCATGAAAAGATCTAACATTAGCTAGAATATAATTAGGACTAGACTTAACTACAAAAATGTCGACATCTTGAGTCCACAAAAGCCACAAACCTCCTGAGATGCCTTCAGCAGGTACCATGAAGCTATTATGCACAGGAGGAAAAGCACAAATAATGTCATCAGGAGAGTGTTTGTTAGTTTTTACCTCAGAGACGAAAATTATTTTAGCCTTAGTAGAAGTGATTAACCTTGAAAGGTGTCGCATCCGAGAACTGTAAAGAGAACCCCGGGTTCCTCGACAGTTCCATGAAAGAAGATTCAGATTGATATTGATAGCAGATGGAAAGGCAGAAGTTGGAGAGAGATTAATGGAAGAAGGGTAGTAAGAAGGCATCACGCCTACATCCATTGCGGAAAAACAGATTAAAAGATCTTAGAAAAAGAGTTGAGAAACAGAAGTGAGAAAACAAAAAAAGATGGTGGGAGAACGAAAGGAGAGAGGAGCTAAAAAGGCATCACGCCTACATCCATATAGGAACAAAGAATTCTGAACTAACAGAGCAGGGAGCCGTGAGAAGAGGCCGATCAGAGCAGATCACGATTTTAGGATGGATCAGCAACAAGGAATGAGAGCCAACAAAGGAAACAAAAAGGAGAAGCCACGAGCACAGGACAGTAGCAAACTAAGCACCAGGATTGATTTCTACGGAAGAAACAGCCTGCAGAGCACAGCTGCTAGCAAAAAGCTACGGCGAATCACATTTCTTCTCCCCTCTAAATCCCCTTTAAGATTGGATTTCTCGAAAAACTGATAAGACAAGACCAAATCCTAGAGAGGAGGATGTTATTCAGAGAATAAAAACAGGATTTCGATCACAAACCAGAAAGCCGAGTGAGAAAATGCGTGGAATCTGGATGGGGAAGAAAGAGCTACAGTAGAGCGCTACAGTAGAAACGAGAGGGTTCGAGATATAGTTTGGCAACAGACAAACACAACTATGTCAGCTAGTTGAAGAAACACCTAGAACCGGCGAACGGCAGACAAAGCAAGCTAGCATACCGCACAGAGGTCAACATCCACGTTCATCCCCCTCTTGAGATCTTCTAGAGGTGGAGAAGGAGGCGGCGGCGCGGTGGGGGAAGGGGAGGGGAGGCGGCAGCGCGGTGGAGAAGTGATGCGCGCAGTGAAGTGTTGGAGGCGGCTGTTTATATATGAATGTGTGATTTGGGCCGAAACGGGCTGAAAACAGGCCTACCCGCCACTACTGAAATGATATAAGCCTGCCTGCCACCACTGGTGTCTTCCAAACCCTTTTTTAGGTGCTTACGTCATGTTTATCTACCACTTCAGGGTGTTCTTCATTACTAAAAAAAACCATTGCTCTTTTTTGCCCGAGCTCCACCGGCTCCGGCTCCCTCTGACAAAAAGTACTGTGTTGAGTACTGTAGCAGGGAGCGGCTCCTCCTTTCCCAGGCCAAAATGAACTACGCATGGGGTGAAGCCGTTGAAGCTTGGTTTTGTGGCTTTGCCTGCTTCCGCTACAGTTAGAAATAGTGGCGCTACAGTAATTTGTGTCAAGCTGGAGGCAACGAAGCCCGGCCAAACAGGGCCAAGTACTCTCTGTACTATAGTGGGCAAGGGCCGAAACTCGTCAGCACTGCCTCGTCAGGCAGGATGTGCACCGGCCTGGTCGCTGCAGGCATCCTGTCTTGCAGGTGCGCCCGCCGGAGGCTGCGGTGAAAGAGCGTGATGGAAGCTACGCAGTGCGCATGAACCCCATGTGAAAGAAATGATTCGAGGTAAATTAAAGTTCAGCAACGTCCAGTCCACATGAACCATTTCAAGCACTCCAAAGCCCCTTAAATGATGTAACGAAAATAAGTGATGGACTAGATTTGCTAAGACATCAGAAGTGAACAAATCACAAAAGTTTACAACTAGTTCTGCACTAAAAGCAGGATGATCACTCCAGGTAGTCGAGTGCGTTAGGACATCGCAGACCAGGTAGGAAGGTCGAACTAGATGAGCGAAATAAGCCACGATGCCAATTTTACGATATTTCTACAAATAGAAAGGGTCCATGATACACACAAAAAACACGGCAACAGAGCTTCAGCCTGGCATCTTCAACAATAAGGGAATAGCATATCCATCAACCATCTAACTGCTGCAGAAATAACACAGGAGCAGAGTTCAGTAAAATAAGTTAACTTCAGTGTATAAATAGGATGCAGCGTGGATCTAGTTAATTCGAAGTTTCTAATACAAAATTGAGCTGAAATATTGGCAGTTATCTGATGGTCGCTTTTCTAGCTTTGAGCGTTTGACAGCCACCTATCATCAATATTTTAAAAAAATCAATTGTGATGCAAGTTAACTTACATGTTTATGGTATGCCATTGAGGTTGATGTTAACATGTTTGACAAATCTACTGAGGAATTTCATGATGAAGCAAACCCTCTCATCAACCTCTCTACATTTTATTTCAACAGTATCGAGGAGTTGAGATATTGCTGGCAGTTGGTCCCTTGTCTGGTACATTCCTTCGGATTCTCCAGTCCATTTATCTCCCTTTTGGCAAAAAAAAAAAAAAAAAAACCGAAAGAAAAAAAAAGAGAAGAAGATCAGGCCATCATGCATAAAAGGAATATATAAAAGACCAGTTGGTACGTAAAAATATGTGCTGACAAAGATCAACCATTCATCCACAACAAAAAATTCACAAGGATCAGACCATGTATAATAGCTTTAATTACACAACTAGTATTTGTTCGGAAAGCATTTACCTCAGATAATTGAAGAGTCAACTTCTCGAGAACTGGTGAACGTCCTAGAATGCAAACTATAGAATGGAGGTCATTAGCCTGGCCTGGCATCTTCAGCAGCAATGCCTTCAACCTACTAAATGTAGGGCACCTCCTTCCCAGAATAAGCTGTGCATGGTGTCAATCAGTTAGAGCCGTTCAAGATTTAGATTTGAACTTTGTAAGTACACAATATAATGAAATGAAGCCCCTTTTGAGCTTTGAATAGGAATACAAATAGATCTGTATCTCCTCTAGTCTACTGCATGTCTTAAATGTATCATATCCTACCACTCTTTACAATGCTTATTTATTGACTCATTTCTCACATAAAAATACAGAGTGCAAAATGACAACAAAACACTAATGGAGAAGTATTGGATCAAATTAGATCTAAATCATATGATCGCAGAAGCATACAGACTGAAGCAGCTTGAACTGGAACCACAAATAATACACAATCGATGACCAGGCTTAAATCCACGACATTGCCATGCTGCCATCCTGGCTACACGTAGTTGTGGTGGAGGGATAGGGAACAAGGTGACCCTAAGGCTTCTAATTGATTCTTGCTTAAGCCTTAACCTAAGAAGATGCTATGATGTGCCACTTATACATGGATACAAACTAATTAATCTACTGAAAAGAAGCTAACCAACAATTTCTCACGCTAACAAAACAACTAATCTGATCCAAATCCTAACAACTACTTACAGTTTCTCACGCTAACAGTAAAATCTGTAATGAAATATTATTTTTCATACTTTAAGGTGTACCACATCAGGGTGAAGCACATGCTTCAAAGCAAAAAACTGAGTCTGTTTGATACTTTGATAGAATTATCCATATTGTGGCTAAAGACTAAACAAAGTCATGTAAAAAATAGATGGAGTAGATTATAATCATTCTTAATGTTGCATTACATGTCTAATCATGACTATGTCAACTAAAAAGACAGAGACTGTAATACAAATACACTTGCACGAACAATATCCCAAATCTAACACATAGCTATCTCATTGCTTTACACGATGTGTGGGTCCATCAGCATCTAAAAATGATCTACTCCAAGGAATGAAAGAAAGACTATGTTTACTAATTAAGATGGAAGTTGATCTGTGACATACCGTCCCGTAGAAAATTCTTAGTTCCAGTTTTGTAGTATTCGTCAAACCTCCCAGGATGTCACTGGTGTTCTGGTCATTATTACTACAGCAATTTAGACAATCTCCAGAACATTCCGCAGAAGCACCATCACAGTAATCCTTAGGGCTTATGCTGAAAACTGCATTTTCTAGTGAAGGCATCTTATCAAGGAGAGGAGCTTTTCCGTAAGAATTCCATATTTCCAGCGATACAAGGTTAGGAGCACGGATACGAATCCTTGTGGTGGGGTTGAGATAGCGAAAGCAGTCCGTGATGCTCAGATGGGTTACCGACTGCGACGAAATCCTATCAGTGCCCAACTCGCAGTTTGTTATCCTTAGATCCTCTAACGCCGGGCATCTTTCAAAATCAAGAGAGTTGTGCTCCAAATACAAAGAATCCAGCACCAATCTTCGCAAGTGCTGCGAGAGCAGAGGAGGGCCATCAAACGTGGTACGGCCGCCGACAGCGATCATCTTAGCTTTGCAGAACAAAAGGAGCTGGATGCAAGCGTTGATACTAGCACCATCTTCCCCCCAGGGATAGACCGTGAGCTCGACCTCATCTAGAGCCACGCTAGTGTTTCGGAGGAGCAGCAACCCGTAGATGAAATTGCGAAAAGCAGGGGCACGGCGCCTGCCAGGATCGAAGCCGGTGAGGCGGAGGCGTCGCATGGACCTCCACAGATGGCGCCAGCGCCGGGCGAGCACGCTGGTCCGTACGGCGTTATCCGCCGGGAGGAAGCCAAGGACGTGCTCCAGCACGCCGTCCGGCAGCGCGCTGATCCGGTCCTCCAGGCCGGGCATCGCCGGTTTCTTGGCCCCGCGCGTCCCAGCCATTTCGTCGAACAGGTAGCGGGCGCCGCGCGGTGACTGCAGAACACGGCCGCAAGAATGAATGGTAAGAGGAACGGACAAAGCGAACCCTTAAATCAAGCAGCTCACCTTCACCGCCTGCGCCACCCGGCGAGATGTAGTCACCGGAGCAGATCAGCAAGGCCGCCCTCTCGCCTCCCGGACAAACAGAAGCGAGAAAGATGCAAGTGCCGAGCTTCCTACAGGAAAGGGAGAGAGGAGTAATGCCGCTCTGAATTCTGGCGTCAGTATGGAAGTGATACATCGTGTCAACTCGGGAACGAGCGATAGCTCGTGCGGCATAGCTCCCGGTTGGTGAGCTGCCGGTCGTGGGCTCGAGCGCTGCTCGCCCACGATTCCCACCGAGCACTGTTGCGCGCACAGTGCTGTGCACTGTTGCTGCGTACAGTGGAGAAAAAAATCCCCTCGTCCTCCCCAGGCCAAAGCACATGGTAAAGACTCGCGCCGCAGCTCACAACGGCCAGCTGAGTCCCTGTGTATGGTTAGGGAGGGGGTTCGGTGAATTTTCTCGGCCTGCGTAAGGGGCTCTTCTCCTTAATGAAATGCCGTCGGGGGGCTTCTTCCCCCGGCAGGTCGATACATCGTGTCAACTCACTGTGCGCTGAGCGATAAAAAAAAAATCACTGTACGCTAAAGAATAAAAAAATGTGGCTACAAGCAGACAAGTCAAAGTGGATCGAAGGTGAATGATTTTTTTTTTAACCTCTCATCTCTGCATTAAAGTGTATATCTGTACATGCGCATACAAGCATTAATAGACAACGCCCATACACACACGCCTAGACCTACACCTAAACACAGCGACAAATCGCATCCATCGAGAGATCATCAAGTCCATCGTGACCCGATGCGCGACGAGGGACGTCGCACTCCCTTTGTATCTCCACGCGAGAGAGGTATAAGAGAAAACGGAAAACAGCTGCAACTTTGCACTGAAGCCCCTAAGAAAAGAAAAAACACAGAAAAGCCCTCGAAGCTTCAAGAACAGCCTGCTCCACCGCCATGAGCGTCGACGCCGACGCCGATGCCAGCGCAGCCGGCAGCCAGCGCCCTCGACGCCATGGACCGCCGAAATAGGAAGTCGCAGCCGGCCTCCTCCAAGCTCTCCACAAGCTTCTCGACGACGCCTGAGAGATGCGCAGTCGAAACGGCGGAAGCCGGGAAAATTATTCCATCAGCGCGCCTTCGCCGCCGCAACTTCGGCGCGCCACGGACACACGACACGCCGCCAAGACGAGGATGACGACGTACCAAAAAAGCCGCCACGAAGCCTGAAGGACCTCGCGGGCACAAAAGCTTCGTCACCACCATCCGCCACGCCATGCTTTGACGCTCCGCGCCATCTCCGGATCGAGAGCTGCAGCAGCCACAGGCCGCCACCGCTCCCGTCAACCCCAAGCATGGAGCGCCGCCGCAGACCCGAGCAGGAAACCAATGGCGACAAAGGAAAGGAAAACCTAACCCTAAACTACTAACACACACCTATTAGGGTAGGCTATATACGCCGACCGCCTCTTCCGCCGGTCTCCTCTCCCTCCGGCAGCGGCAAGGCCACCGGAGGAGGAGGAGACCCACCGGAATCGGCGCCGGAGAACATTCCGCCTCGGTTTCGCCTCGTGGGTACTGTAGCAAGGGGAAAACGAGAGAGTTCAGGCATGTTTAATTTGTGGTATTTTTCCCATTAACCTTGTTTTTTTTCCTGAACTGCATTCTGTAAAACTTGCGGACTACTGAATATAGGAGTACTTTCGTTGCGTTTAAGCTAAGCAAGGTAAAAGAAAAAAAAACAAAGGGAGTATTTCAGAAGCGAGTAATTTCACCCTATAATTAGTTCTCTGTTTATGGAATCGGATTGTCTGATGAAGGCAACTCACAACAATGATCAACATGCCAATTAAAGCATTTTTCCAGATCTGAAATATTGTCCCAGCAAGCGGTACTTGTTGCGTTTATTGAGATGGGCACGTGTTCAAATGAAAATACGAAAATCATTATCATCTGAAGCTTTGGTGGCATGAAGTGACATTTTGCCGAACAGTTCCAAACTTCCAATACAACATGCCGGTGGGTCTGAAAGAATGGTTTTCTCACCATCAATTGCGAAAGCGCGTGGCGTTGCAAACTTGCAACCAATCTTTGCACAGAAATATGACGCCCAATTGGTTCAAAATTAAAACACTACATGGGTAAGATATTACTTGAGAAATGAGAACTGTACCAAATAATTTAAAGGTTGACAAAATATACAGAAGGTAAGTGCAGTTAGCTGATAGAGGAGAGGTAGCCATAGCTTAGAATTCAAACATAGCTTCATATGATAAACCAGCTACGATTAGATGTTCTAGCAAATTACATGAGCAACTCCTTCAAAATAGATGTAAAAAAAATACGTGAGCAACAATAACTGTGTCAAGTACTGCAGCCAGCAGAAGATTCACATTTTACGTCAGATAAAACATCAAATAGACTTTAACTGGCAGAGTCGTCAAGAGATGCTTAGAATCATCAAATCAGCCCAAAGCTTTTTACTGCATCTCCAAACTGATTTCTGAAGAGCAAATGTTCAGCTGGAAATTAACTAGAGAAATAAGACAAATATATATATAGCTAATTCCATTCAAGGAATACAAGAGTATGCATTGGATAGATATTAATTTGGGTACTTCAGGGCCTTTTCTCATGGAAACAAAATTACATCTGGTGTTCGAGAAAAACAAAGTTACATCTGATTGTACCAACATCCAGTGACACAGTTCATCCACGGAGAATTTCCTTGACTGAGGCGTTCACACAACTAAAGAAAACTCGGCCGGTGAGGGGAAATCTAAAACAAACTCAGCCAGCAGGGGAAAGACGAGGAAGGTCATGAAAGCTATGTTGTTTTGCTGAACAGGGCAACCAATGAGTGACCTATTTTTAACCCAGCCCAAAAATTTGTTCCCACTGGGAATCGAACCAGGGAGAGTCCCTTTTGCTCGTTCATACAACTATGAACTGTTTTGCATCCAAACCTAACTAGTTCAAGTAGTACCTATATTCCATTAGCATGCACTTGATCCAAACCTTCGGTTTGTTAGTCTAACCAGTTTGAACACAATGCGAACTAACATACCTTTACTGACTACTCAAGTGAATGTGGGCATCTGGTTAGCATGCACAGAACAAGAACAAGAAGTTGGGTTGTTCAGTTAGCAGTAGGATTTTTTTTTTTCTCATGTAATGAGGATTCAATTTACTGTTAAACAGTGACACTATCCAAATAAAAATCTGAACAAATCAAAAATACTGTTTCTTATTCAGATGAAATAGCATTTAGATATTAATAGCACAAGTTGTTACAAAGTATTTGCTCTTGAGAAACTGGACGGCTTAAATGACCATCCCCTCATCTTATGAGCTACTAGTATTCCCAAACATCATTGTTTAGCTAGTTAAGGTGTTTTAATTTGTTGCATAGTTTGATACTTCCATTCAACCATATGAAGTCAAAATGCGAAACAGCAAAAGTATATAGAATAATTGAGTGTCAGTGGTTAGCTTACATCTTAGTCCTTCTGAGTTAAGGTGTTTTGGTATAGCAGCTGATTCCTCCACCACATCAAAAATTTCATACATTCCTATTGCATGCTTAGGACCCTGTATCAAACATTAATATTTCATCAATACAGATCAATCATGGAGGAAAACGTAGCAGTTTAGAAGTTGTAGGCCTATAGGAAAAAAATATACCTTAGCTAGCTGAAGAGTTAGCTTCTCAAGAACAGGAGAATGACTGAGAATGCGAAAAAGTGCACTGGGGTCATTAACCACACACCACTCATTCAGCACCGAAGTCTTTAAATTACTGAACAAAGCGCACCATCTCAAATCCCTTCTGAAAATAATCTAAGCAAAGTTCAAAGTATTAAAATTTATAAGGATATACTCCCTCTGTTTTGTAATATATGATGCTGTTTGGTTCAATTTTGAGCTAACTAGTGTCATACATAAGAGAACAGAGTACTTCAAATGTAAATGATTGCCATAAAAAGTGAATATTGTTAGAAACTATAGATTCATCCTAAGAAATATAGTTTTGTAACTAACTCTGCAGGAGCCGCATGGACCTCCACAGGTGGCGCCAGTGCCGGGCGAGGACGCTCGTCTGCACCGCTCTGTCCGCCGGCAGCAAGCCAAGAACGTGCTCCAGCAAGGCGTCAAGCAGCGCGCTGATCTGATCCACGCCGCTCGCCATTGCCGGTCCTATCCGTCTGAGGCAATCCGTCGAACGGGTGGGCAGCAGAGGAAAGATTGTAAGAACAGGGCAAAGCCAGGTACAACAAACGATGAATGTAATGTCGCTGATCCAAAGACGCGCTCACCTTCACGGCGTTGGCTCCTCCTCCCTGTACCTGCTCAGCGGTGATGCCGGCCGGTGGAGGCGCGATCGCCGGAGTAAGTGCGCCCGGCTGGAGGAAGCGAGGAGGGTGAGGAACAGGGGATGTTCTAGCTAGCGCAGTAGAAATTTTTTTTTTTTTTGATCATAACCGATATCTGTATTAAAAGATAAGGAAATACAGTAGCCATACAGAAGAACGGAGTACATACGGGCTTGAAACCCGAACGACCTCCAGAAAACTAGAAATTACAACTAGATCCCCAGGGACCACCGTGTAACCTAGCACCGCCGGAGGAAAGAGGACCTCGTCGTCGATGCGACCATCCAGGCCGCCGCCGAAGTCCGAAGAAGGCAGCACGGAGCGCGATCCAACAAGGAAAGCCTCCAGCAAGCTGCTTTGAAAGGGAGGGCCGCAGTAGAGAAATCGCAAGAGCAGAAGGCTCATCGGCCGGGCACCCCCAACTGGAAGAGGTCGACTCACCGGACGCCGGCGAAGAGGACCACCAGATCCAGCCTCCCAAGGACCAGCCGGACCGGCTGGACCAGCTCGCACCATGAGCAGCACCACCACGATGCCGATCCACGGAACGAGCAACCTCCAAAGCGGGAACCGAACACGTCGGACCCCAACTCCACGAGCTCGTCGGAGATGACGGAGGAGAACACCACCAAGACGGGGAAGAGCTCGGAAGACCAAATTCCAAAAGGGACGCCGCCGCCGCCGCCTCAACGCCGCCACAGGAAACAAAAGCCACCACATCTCCCTCCAAGAGCAGCCACGACCACCATTGGTTTGAGATCTGCCGGCACAAAAGGACCTCGCCGCCGTCGACGACGACGACGCAAGGACACCAAACCCTAACCCTAACTTACCTAAACCTAGGCTACTAGAGTAGGGTATATACACTGGACATCGAGTCCGCCGGTCCCTCCATCCTCCGGTGCCAAGGAGGCCACCGGAGACGGGAAGAACGCGGCGGATTCGACGCCGGACCGGTGTTCGCCCTTCGCTCGCCCTCTTGGTACTGTAGTAAGGGGAAAAGAGAGTGTTAGCGTCGTCTTACGACTCAGTAGAAATTTTATTACTACCAAAGAAACGTGTCGAAACGCTCTGCATTAGCCGTTTACTCATCTTTGACTAGTGTTGGCTTTTACCAACCTCCATTTCGTGTTACTTGTCACTGGCTAGTTACTGTAGCAACTTTGACCGACTGTTTTTTTCTAAATTTTGATGAATACTTCAAAGTGCGTAATGTTGTCAAAATATGTTTAGTGATAATTCTATTGATAAGAAAGTTTTAGGCATCGACAACGAATTTGTAGAAAAAGACGGTCAGTTAAAGTTGCTACAGTAACTAGTCAGTGACAAGTAAAATGAAATGGAAGTTGGTACTCATCGAGCGTGTTCGGCTGGAGGCTGCTGCTGCTGCTGCTGCTTCTCCCCCCTCACATGGCTACAGTGCTGCTTCCAGCAGTTACAGTGCTCTCTCTCAGAAAACTACAACAGTGACTGCAACTGCGAGCAAGAGGGTGATCTTTGACTAGTGTTGGCTTGGGTCAGAAGCCATCCATTGACACGTCTTGTCAACAACAGTGTAATTAAAATAATAAAAATATTTCTTTAACCTTAATAAAACTATTGTTCTACCTTTGACACTGTAGCTTGGTTATTCAACAACTAATTTTACAACATATTTTATCCAAGGGACTAAAATCGTTTTTCTTGCCATATTTTTCGGCAAGAAATGAACCTTGACACGTTTGGCTTGGTCAGATTCCACGGGCTGCCAAGTCCCGGCAACAAACACAGTTATACCACTGAAAAATGGAATAAGCAAGATGTAATGTTACTTAGCGCCTTGGATTAGACCATGAGCTTGGGATAAAAAGAATGTTCTACTGTTTCATGCAGAATACTATACTCATCCATGATGCGAGATTCACACCTAGATTCATGATATTATGTCTTTCTGAGAAACTTTCATGTTTTTCTGTGACAAATGAATTTATGTATCATGGTTACTAGATATTTTCCCATTTTGTTAGAGACAAATATGACGGTGGTGCGGTGGGAAAGATGCTATATGCACATGAAGTACTAGTAGAAACCTACTCTGATTCTTTGAAGATATTTTTTTATTCAAAATATATATAGTTCTGGCTTTGAATCAGGTTCATAGAAGATGTTATCAATTGGAATAGGCATATGTATATGTATCTCGATACCTAGAAACATAGTTAAAATATCGTATACTTTGAAACAGAGAGTAACAAAATTTAAGAAAAGGGAAAAAAGACAGAGTGCTGCATGCTTCCTAAACATGGCGATGGGACAGGTCAAGCTCAGATGCAGCAGGTGCATGCCGAAAAATGTTTTGGTTCCTGGGCTTCTCTCCCCTCATGTGTCAGCTCCTTTCACCTGCATGCATGTTGACTTTTAGATTCCATTTCACATGCTAGGTTAGATCAAGGGATTAGTAGCAAACTACCGGAGCATAAAAAATATATTAGACAATAAGGATGGAAGAGGCTATCAGACTGCTCATCTGTTATACGGGAAACAAAAATGATGAGCCGTACCACATTTTTCCCACTTAAGCAAAGCACATACCTAAAACAAGTCAAGGTATTCAGCAAGCCGTACATGTAGGCGATAGTGCAAAATAACACAACAAAAATAACATGACATGATTAAACCAGCACCGTCTAAATTTCTAAATAAGCTATATCGCCCGTTATCAGCAGTAGTTTAATTGTAAACAGCCATCATGTCTCCATTGACAAAAGAAAAAACCATCGACAGCGTCAGCTCTGTTCCAGCCTCGGGGCACAACACAGAAGATGCAGGCATGGAGGCGATCATGCGCAAACAGGTAGCTCGCTGGGTCCAAATGGGTGTGACCTGAGGCCTGGATGCAGCCGTATATAGTCGATCACAATATGTCGATCAATAAGTAATAGTCCTAGAGTAGTTTCCAATAAGAATCTGAAATACCAAAATGAAAGATAAAGTCCTTTTCTGGCTGCTGAATGCATGGTCAATGGGATAATAGCTTCATTTGCCGTTCGGAATAAATGTGATTTACTTGTGATCGTTCTCGAATAGCAAAATGAAACTGGATAATAATTAGGGGATGCACCACTAGCAGGAAGCAAGGGAGAAATTTACTTGTTCCTAGGATGTCCGACGAATAACAACAATTCAGAAATTACTTGCACCGTCAGATATTTGTAAAGAGGCTTAAAAATATGTCAGTATTAGTAAAATAATTCTACAATAACACCGGACTGCAGGGGGAAAAAATCAAGGATATTTCCCGGTAAAGGGAATTCAGAAATGTTATCAGCGTGCAAAACTGAGCACAGTTTACTGTCACATGATGCTTGTTGCACTTGTTGAGAGGTGCAGGAAGTTCAATTAATACTTGAAAAATATGTACATAAGAAAAGTTGGTGGCATGCAGGACATTTTCCAAACTCCTCCAAATCGAATATGTGTTGCAGAAAGATGCTACATAGTGGAGTCTGAATAGCATGGTTTCCTAACTGACACATCGTGATCTGGATAAAGAAATATGTTTTTCAATTGATGGCTGAGGCATAAAAAGGGTATACGTCACAACTTGAAGCTTGATGAAATATGCCATGCATCCAGCTAACAGTGATAGCCATAAGTAGAGTGCAGAGGCAACATCATGATATAATACTAGGCCCAGTTATATCTCCTAAGCTAAATACTACATTGCAGTAGTAACTGTTTTCAGTATTGGAATCACCAAACATTTAACACAAATAAAACATCAACCGGACTTAAACCATGCAGTATCGAGTCATCAAGTGAAAATAAATCCATCCAAACAATGTTTCTCACAGCCTGTTGAAACGAACTGATAACTGTAAAAAGAGCACAAATTCAGACAGACTTCAACTAAGAAATCAAATTATTAAATATCTCACGAAATAACCAAACTAGTGCGCATATTATTCTAATTATCTTTTAAGGGCATGTCTTGAGCTTATTCAAGGAAGACAGGAGTAAAAAATAGATAGTAACTACATCCCCAGACATAGTTCACACAAGAAAACTTGACTATATCAACCGAGGTGCGATTCATACAAACAGCTGAAAATTTTATGTCCTGATGAGTCATGAGTTAATATAAACAAAATTATTTCATACATGTTCGATTAACAAGCCATTGAGCCATCTCTTATGTGTTAACCACAAGCATTTGAGCTATGACATGGCATGAATCTCACACTTCTACGCTAATGCGAACTCATAGCTTTATTGGCTCTATTCCAGTGCATATTGTTAGCATGCATAGAACTGAGTAGGAAATTGTGTAGTTTGGTCAAGACTCAAGAGTGATATAATTATCCTCATTTACTGAAGGTTTAAGTTTCATGTTAATAAAATAATAGGTTCTATTTAAACAATGCACAACCAAAAAAACTAAGCATGTCAAACATACTGCTCACTATTTCCCAGCCACAATGACACATGAGAAGTAGCACATGTCATTAAGCATTTTCAGTTAACAAACATTTCAATTACTTTCCTCTCGTCCAATGAGGTACTAATATCTCTGAACATCACTGTTAGTCAAGATAATTAGAGAGTTTCTTTGGTTCAAAATATTTTAGGAATTTTTTGGTTTATACTATGAAGCTTCCATTCCAACATATAGAGTCAAATTGCAGATAATATACAAAACAAGAAGCGTGAAATTAGCCTACATCTTGGTCAAGCAGCATTTAGTTAATTTTTCTTGGTTCTTCTGATAGTAAATTTTACTTCCAATGCCTTCAGGAGCTTCAGAATATTGCAAACCCTATCATCAACCACTTCACATTGTACATCAACCATCTTAAGGTTCTTTGATATAGCAGCTGATTTCTCCATCACATTGTTAATTGCATCCGTTTCTGTTCTACGGTTAGGCTCCTGTATCAAAACATAAATCTTTTATGAATAGAAATAAATCATACATAAAAATATAAAAGTTTAATATGTATTGCTCTATAGGGGAACATATACCTTAGCAAGTTGAAGGGTCAGCTTCTCAAGAACCGGAGAATGTTTGAGAATGCAAAAAAGTGCCCCGAGGCCATTAGCCACACACCACTCATTCAGGAACAAAGTCTTTAAATTATAAAATGTAGGACACCATCTCAAATCCCTTCTGAAAATAATCTAGGCAAAGTGCAAAAGAATTAAAATTCTAAGGATATACTTAATATATAAGTCATGCAAAATAAAGTGCATTGTGCGTAAAAGATTGTTTTTAGAAAAATGTCAAACATAAAGCAATTGTGTAACATGTGAGAAGATCACATAATCAATAATAACAGGCCAATTAACTCATGATCTCATACACACCCACATAAACATTTAGAGATTAATTTTTAAGACTTAATTAATCAATAGGTGACAGATCCATGTCAAACAGGAATGGTTTGTCAGAATGATAGGATGCAAGTGTGTACCTTTCTACAGTCAGCTATCAATTCCAGATTCATAGCACTTGAAAGGCCCCCAAGAAGCACACAGCCACCACTGTGGATATCCTGACCACAACAATCGGCACAGATGCCACAACATTCCTCAGAATCACCTTTAGCACAGTAATCCGCCGCCACAAAGTAGGCAGGCTTAACAAATGCAGTTTGTAGTAATGACATCGTCTGAAGCATAGGTGCTTTGCCTTTGTAAAGCTCAAGATTCATCGAAACGAGGCTAGGGATGGAAATACAAGTCCGTGCTTCGCAGTAGAATGAGGCACACTTGATGACCATATGCTTTATTGACTCGGACAATATCCTCTCACAGAGGATGTAGCAGCCTGTTATCTCTAGAACCTGCAATACTGGACAGCTTGCAAAATCAAGAATGTTGCGGTCCAATCGGACACAACCAAGCTCCAATTTCTGTAAATGCCGGGAGACCAGAGGAAGTCCGTCCAATTGCGCAAAAATGTACAAGCCAATAGAGAGCTTCTTAGCTTGGCAGGACAAAACATGCCGGATCCAAATGTTGATGTATGCACCATCATCGTTGCGGAGTGGAGTGTCTCTGAACTCGACCTCATCAAGAGCCACAGCATTGTTCCGAAGAAGCAACAGTCCGTTCATAAGCTTTTTGAAACCATCGGCACCCCTCCACCTGTCGCCGCAGCTGAAGCGCAGGCGTCGCATGGACCTCCATAGGTGGCGCCAACGCCGGGCGAGGACGCTCGTCTGCACTGCTCTGTCCACCGGCAGGAAGCCAAGAACGTGCTCCAGCACGCCGTCCGGCAGCGCGCTGATCCGGTCCACGCCGCTCACCATCGCCGATTTGTTGGTCCTGGTCGTCTGAGGCAATCCGTCGAACGGGTGAGGCGGAGCAAACCAGATCCCAGAGGAATAGCAAAGAGCAGGGCAAGGGCAAGTACACACTCGAGCAAGACGCGCCGTTGGCTCCTCCTCCCTGTACCTGCTCAGCGGTGATGCCGGCCGGTGGAGGAGCGATCGCCGGAGCAAGTGCGGCTGGAGGTCGCGGGGAGGGTGAGGAACAGGGGATGTTCTTCCTAGCGCAGTAGAAATTTATTACCAAAGCAACGTGTCGAAACTAGAAGCACTCTGCATCAGCCATTTAGTCAGTGCTGGCTTGGGACAGAAGCCAAGCACTGACACGTCGTCCGGCAGCGCGCTGATGCGATCCACGCCGCTCGTTGACATCGCCGCTTTCCTTGCTCTGCTAGTCTGCTCGAGTGAGGCATTCGTTCGAACAAGTGGCGGCGCCGCAGGAAAACGCGGCATACGGCAGTAAGAGCGTCTCCAGCACAACACGACTAAACCTACTGTCAAAACAGCCCAAAATGCTTATGAGTTGCCATTAAAATGTTTTTCAATACTTGCCATACACATGGCTGCTGTCACATCAAAATCGGTAAAAGTACTCTCTCCGTTTTTTAATATATGACATCATTGTCTTTTTTTCGTTACTTTGACCATTCGTCTTATCTATAAATATTTGTGTAAATAACTAAGTGTATAAGTTAATTTTAAAGTGCTTTTGATGATGAATCCAATGATATTCATTTCACGTTCACAAAGTAATTTTTTAAATCTATATTGTTGGTCAAAGTTTAACGAAAAAGTCAACGGTGTCATACAATTAAAAAAGGAAGAAGTATTATTTTATTGAGGATGATCCTACTAATTGAGGCTTTCGTACATCTTTGAAATGAGGCATTCATTAGAAGAAACACACATAACTGCGAAAAATTAAAAACAGCGAGAACATAGTAATTTCTGTTATATTTGTTTGTGAGCTGTTCAACACCACAAAAATGCTGTTCTCAGAAACGTATCAACCACTATGCTTATGCTTGACTCAAAAAAATAAATAAATACAATTTGCTTCAAGATAAAAAAAGGGAGGCTTCAAAGGCCTGAAAGGGAAATTCACAGGTGTGAGTCGTTCTCTTCCACTTGATCTTGTCCTCTTCTGGTGGTAAACAAAAAACCAAGTAGATACTTTATTTTTCGAGCGGGAAAATCTATCTCGTATGTTGGACTGCTGCTATTGTATGTGTTTGGGGAGAAGAACAATCCAGGATTGGAGAATATATAATGCATTGATGAAATATAAAGGGTTGTAAGTTCAACTCAATATCCCAAACGTTCACACAATGCAAACAACTGCATGATTTTTGCTTGTGCTGAAGAATTAGTGATGAAAAACAAAATAGTTGGTGAACATTGGGGTTGTACGTATTTTGAATAATAACCAAAACTGTGCCGCAAAATCTTGTAGTATTAATAATTTAGTCTCGATGACATAGTACTTAATTAAAATTGCACAATACGTTAGAACTAGTGTACTATTGTAGTACTGTTTTTTTAGTCATACTATTGTAATACTGTTGGTGTTACAGTATCCAGAAAACTATTTTGAGCTACTCAGATGGCACCGACCCAGTGAAGATATCTATATTTGGACATGGAAACAAGTAATATTTACTGAATGCAGGGAGTATTCTCAACATTGTTATTCTCCTTCGATGCTTATGCTTTTCAGACAATTCAAGTAGAGACAGATTGCAAACATGTAGAAAGCATGAAAAAAAATAGCTACCTTACACCTTTTCTGACGATGCAGGTGTCAATCTGACGGTAGCTTTTATGTCCATTGTGATGAAGAACTCCAAAATCTGGAGAACTCTTTCATCAACCTCTGCACATTCGACTGTAACTATCTTAAGGTGTTCTGACATCTCCGTTAGAGCATACTTTCCTTTGACTCCTTTGAGATGTTGGTTTGCCTGTAACACATAAAAATGTTTTATAATTCTACCAATATATAACAATAAATAATGTATAGATGCTAAAAGGTACATGCCTCGCAGAGTTGAAGGGTCAGATTCTCAAGAACTGGTGAATGTTCAAGCATGCAAACTAGTAGGCGGAAATCAGGTGTCACACACCAATCATTCATCAACAATGTCTTCAACTTACTAAATGTGGGGCACCACCTCAAATCTCGTCTGAAAACGAGCTGAACAAAGTTTAAATGTCAAATAGCGAATAACAGCTAAAGGATTTATTATAAAGTGCACATGCGCGATGTAATGAAAGTTAAACACATCTGTGATCCGGATACACTTGTGGATTCAGAATTATGTTGGAAGAAAGCAGGGTAATACCGTTTCAGGACTAGCTATCAGCTCCAACTTCACTGCATTCAAGACGGCTTCTAGGTGCAGACACCGTCCGGTGTAGTCATCATTACCACAACATCGTGCACAAAAGCCACAAGTCTGCCCAGAACCACGACCTCGCAGACATTTTTCCAACAGGCTGCTAGGATTTTTTATAATAGCTTTTTCTAGTAAAGGCATATTTTCAAGAATCGGAACTACACCACTGAAATAATCGAGTTCGAGGAAAATGAGTGCTGGTACCGAAATATGAGCCCGTTCTGCTGTAGAAAAATAGCATCTATCCACTATGCGCAGAATATTTACGGACGGGGACAGTATCCTCTCAAGTCTTATGAAGCAGCTCGTGAGTTCTAGAACTTGCAGAGATGGACAGCCCGAAAAGTCAAGCATGTTGCATACCAAATCAACCTGAGTCAGCACCAACACTGGCGGAGCGCCCCATACGGCAGGGTGGGGCAGCTGCCCCAGCTAGCCGGCGGCAAAATTTTGACACCGCCTCCCTCTCCTCGCTGGAGCCCTCCCGTGTTCTTACTACGTGCCTCAGTGCCTAAGTTCAGGAACGGCCAGCGGCGGCGATTTGTTTCGTGATTTGTTTCGTCGGAGGTTGGAGAAAGAAGAAAGGCATATGGGTCGGCTGCTTCTGGACCTAGGCCGTTTGGGCTGCTGGGCCTCGAAACAGGAACATCGACCGGCCTTCATCGACTCCAATCGACACTTAACGACGCCCCTGTTGCCGAGAGACCGGACACCTCCTTCCCCAATCCACCGCATCGCGGCGCCGCTCTGTGTGCCTCTGCTTGCTCTACGCAGCGCGGCTCTGCATCACGGAGCGGCCTAGGCCAAGCCTAGGCTCAGCTCGTTGTTTCGAAGGCCGTAGCACTATCCCTGCCAAGCTTTGTCTCTAACTTGGAGTATTCTTCCTTGGTTACAATAAGGGCAGCACCCATGCATGTTCAGTTCTTGTGTATAAATCTTGTAGCTTTGGACCCGATTTGTGCTGCTTTTAACTGCGAAGGAACAACGAAGAAGGCAAGAAGCATTGAGTTGTCAAGCCCATATGGGACGAAGAGGCCATTTTGCCCCACCTAAATTTTCAGCTGTGCTCCGCCACTGAGCACCAATCTTCTAAGATACTGAGAGACCAGAGGTGGATCTCCCAGTTTGGTTGCAGAGATGCTCACAATGAGTACCTGAGCTTGGCACTGCAAGACTTGTTGGATCCGTGTGTGGATCTTGAAATCGTCCCAGAACACATTGCCTGCGAGCTCGACCTCATCTAGAGCAACGTCTTGGTTTCGGTAGTCCAGCACGCCGTCAACGAACTTGTTGAAGTGACGAGCTCTCTCCCACCGCTCGGATGAAACGAGGCGCAGGCGGCGCATGGACCTCCATTGGTGGCGCCATTGCCGTGCGAGCACGCTCGTCTGCACCGCCTCCTCTGCCGGGAGGAAGCCAAGGACGTGCTGGAGGATGTCGGCCGGCAGGTCGCTGATACGGTCATCACTACTGGGCACCATCGCTTCCAGGTTACAGCCGGCGGCGTGCGCCGGCCGGATCCTGCTGCACGAGGTTCAGGGCGGGCTAGGGCGCCGGATGATGCCACCCGTGTAGCGGCGGCTCTGGTTGTACTTGAGCTATGCAGCAGTATTTGGGCTTTGTTTCTTCTTATTGTGGCCCAACTTATATCTCTCTTGCCTGGCAGGCCCAACAATTTTTTTTTTGAGAACAACGGGTTGGATGTAAAGGAGGTAGCCCACAAACAAAAAATAAATTACATTGAAGTTCTTTCAAGGTGCTCCTGGAGATTGCCATTCCCGTCAATCGGAATCGCAGCTGCTCGTCTCTTCTCCAATAGAGAAGAAGACAGAGGAGGATGCTCGAAGCCGAAACCCGAACGGACGAAGCGACATCAAATTTGAAGGAAGCCAGCAATAGCACAGCCATCATCGAACCGTGCCGTAAAACGCTGAATGCACGGGCAAGAAGCCCACTCTTGGCCGCAGCAACATCAAGCAGACCGGGATCTGACGCTAATCGCCTCCACATCCGACCCCAATCGACAGAAGACATGGACTGGAAACTCCAATCCAAGGCTAGTGGGAAGGAGGAGCGTGTACCGCGCAAGAACAGCTGCAGTAATGGCGATGCTGCTGTCACCGCCCCCGGAGAATCCTTTGAGGTTCAAAAAACCGATGCCATCGACGCAGTCGCTGGCTCGGGAAGAACACCTCGACTTCACCTTGGAGACAACATCTCTGGCGAAGATGAAGTCGAAGAACCAAAGTCCCCAAACTGGCAAGGTCATCCCTGACCATGAGCAGGGCCGTCGCAGACATCCAAAGGTGGCGCCAGCGCCGTGCGACAAGGCATGTTCTCACAGCCTCCTGCGTGTCCAGAAAGTCAAGGATATGGTGGAGGACGCCGTCCGGGAGCGCGTCTATGTGGCCAGCGCCGGCGCCTGGCAGAGCCGCCGCTTCGTTTCTCTTTCTCCTTGGGGGGCATTCCGTCGAACAAGTTGCGGGCACCGATACTGAGGCGCACCGGTGATTGGAAGAAGAACTGAAGAAGGCGGTCGTCCTCGCCGGGCGAGCACCAGACAAGCCCGCCGGCGGCTTAGCAGGTTGCCTCAACAGACAACAGGGATGCCGACGACGGTAGGCTCAGTACCAGTCCGTCGATCAGGTACAGAGGAAAAGAAATGGTCGAGGGCGAGCGGGCAAACGGAAGAGGGAAAGACGGAGATCTCACGTGACCGCCGGCAGCCCCATAAGGACGTGGACGACGGAGGCGAGGAGCCGGGGAGGGATTGCGGAGCAGTAGGCAGAGCAAGGAGATGAAGGGAGCGAGGTGGGTGATGCGGTGGAGCTCGATCGGCGACAGCGCCCAGGTGAACATCGGGTGGGGTATTTGATCGGCCACCGACATTTGGGACCCACAGTTTAAGCTCCGTGTTCGCTTGTTGCTTGCTTCGCTTTTCCAAGTTTGCAAACCTGTCATTGTTTGTTAAACCTTTTTCCATTCTGAAACAAACAATGCTAAATTGACCAAGGCCAGATATTTGAATTCCTCTTTTAACACTTTTAACCGTGGATTTGAGCACATAAAATTTCTTTAGTTCTAAACCGTGCATCAGTGAGAGACTATCTGAAGAACCTACGCGTGAGCGACAGACCGTTACATTGAGAGAAAAAATATACAAGGTTTATGATTATCATCAAAGCATCCTCAAATACATATATGAATACGTTTTACACAACATCTTTCAGTATATCAAAACAATATAATTGATTTCAACCTCTCCTTAGTAGATTTCAACCTTCTGTGCAATATAATCACGACCGGCGTTAGCTACCAGTCTCCCTTGACCAACAAGCTTTTCCTACAGCAGGTCAGCCGACTCACAACATTAACCCATCAACCCATACACTTCTATCTGGCGTTAGGCTGACTTCAACAAGGCCAGGCAAAGCCATATATGGCTCCTCGCGTGGTACTGTAGACAATCCAAAGGTCTCCAACAGAATAGCCAAAGAGGCAGGCAATTTTGCATTTGAAGAGAGAGACGATCCAAAAGTAGCTTCCCTCTCTCCTGGAGATGCATCCGGCTGGTGGTGGGGACGGGCGCGGGCGCCGGCGTGCGGGGACGAGCGGGGCCGCGGCCGGGCGCCGAGGGGAGGAGGATACCGGAGACGGAGGCCACGGCGCCCACGTCCAAGCCTCTTGGTCCGCCCAGCATTCGCGGCGCTGCTCCAGCTCCATCAATGCAGACGACCCTCTTCTCCGTTTGGACGGCCACCCGCCTCAAAGAAGATCGATCACCGGCGGCCACGTTTGGACGGAGAGGTGTAGGTGACTAGCAAAACGGATTCATGCGGGAGTATATAAGAGATTGATGTGACCAATTTGATTGAATTCATGGTGAATATTGTCAATTTCATAGATTTGTAGCTTGGGGTGAAAAGAGGAAAACTAGTTGTGGAGGAAGAACTAGCTTGGGCGAGCTCTCGCACAGCGGGCTCTCGCACGGGGCGGCTGGGGCACGGCGGGCTCTCGCACGGCGGGCTCTCGCGGCGGTGGCTCGCGCGCGGAGGCGGGGCGGCGGGCACGGGCGCGCGGCGGAGCAGCGGACGCGGCGCGCGGGCACGGGCGCGCGGCGGAGCAGCGGGCACGGGCTCGCGGAGCAAGTGCGGCGCGCGGCCAAGTCGCCGCCGCCGCCCCCCTCGTCGCCGTTCACTTGTCGGTGAGAACCTCGACGCGGCGCTGCTCACCCCGGAGGCCTTGCTCCTCGACAGCGAGGGAGCACGGCGCGGAGGCGCGCGGGGCGCGGCGCTCGGGGGCGCGCGCAGGGCGCGCTGGGCGCGCGAGCAGGGAGCGGGGCGCACGGGCGCGCGGGGAGAACGGGCGCGAGCACGGAGCGGGGCGCCGCGCGGAGCGGCGGCGAGCGGGGCGTCGCGCGGCGCGCGGGGCGCGCGCGCGCGAGCACGGCGCGGGGCGCGCGCGGAGCAGCGGCGAGCGGGGCGTGGCGCGGCGCGCGGCATTCGCTGCTGCCACTTCTTCATCCCCCTTCCGTACACCCGGACGCCGAGTGGGTGTTGTGGTGGACTTCGTCGCCGGCGTGCTGCCGTTCGTGGCAGTGGTGAAGGTCACTGGCTTGCTGCCAGTCGCGGGAAATAAACTGCTCCTGGCCGGCCGAGTGGGAAATGCATCTCTGCTGTTGGAGATGGCACGAAATGCATGACGCCTCTGCTCCTGTAGACGACAGCCAAACCTTGTTTTGCATCTCAAATTTGCAATACGTTGTTGGAGTCAGTCTTAGCTTACAGTGGCCCATGGCCGTTTTTTTTTCGGGAACAAAGTGGCCCATGGCCGTTGATGCCATGGTTGTTTGCTTCCACGAGCCGGCCTGCCTCTGGAGGCTTTTTATTCCTTTTTCATGGCTTTTAATTTGAAAAGAATCACATTTAAGATTTTTGCTAATAAAGAAATAGTTAAGAGTGACCATTTTGGGATATTTGTACGATCTAATGATGGTAAGCTTTTCTCGCAAAAAAAAAAATAATGATGGTAAGCTACGGGAATTGTGTTTTATATTTGTAGTAGTCAAACTTAACTCAAAAGGTTCTGTTAGATGTTCAAAACAGAAAAGTTCAGGAAGATATCTGAAGCAGACGTAATTCAGTAGTTCCCTCGTGACTAGCAAGTTAATTCGAACTTCCCAAATACATTTTTTTAAACAAACTTCCCAAATACTACTATGAAATAGGAAGTCAATGAGCTCCTGTCCAACATAACATACTTGAAAAGCACACTCGTTTGTTTATTGTATTTTCAGGATAACTATATAATTAAGTGAACAAAGTTTGCACCAATATAGCAAGAGAGGTGCCATGAATAGGACTGTAGCCGTGGCTCCAGTGCGCTCCCATATGTGAAGTTGAATGAAACTACAAGTAGGTGATCAAAGGCCCTACAAGTTTTGATCAGTGTCCTCCCAGGTAATAATTAAGGTAAATAAGCTGCAGTAGAACATAAAAGACCAAAAGTGAGATAGATAGCATATTATACATATATACTCCCAAGAGATCAGGATGATGAGTTAATAATACCAGTATAAAATAAAAGTCCTTCCTTTGAGAACTGCCATATGAATGGATGAAACAAAGCTAACCCCAACTTCTAATCCTCCAAAATCTCCACTTCGTCTAATCTGAAACCTGAAGAAAGCATAAAAATATCCAAAGAAAGTTGACATGTTACAGATAAAATATTAATTGGAAAGGGAAACAAACGTATTCACTTAACCAAACTGCACCACGTCTTAGCTGTCCCGAAGAAGAATAATTTTTCTATTGAAATGGAGTTGAGTTGAAAAAGGTGATTAATTGATTCGACTATTTTCTAACAGTGTGATATGGCCTAGGAATTGAGGACAGCGAGCACCAATAAGATTAACTGATTCGCTCTCCGAATAGTCTCTGTGTAGTATTTAGGATCTAATCTTGCTTGAGTTTCATTCCAACTGGTAGTGTTCATTATATAATGCCGGCTCCTAGTACAAACTAACAACGATGAAAGCAGGTAAATCAATAGCAATCAATCCCTTCTTCATAAGATCAAGAAAGTATGAGCGTCTTTCAAAGATTGGAAAATGTCCCGTACTTCATTATGTTAATTCCAGTAACTAACTCTCCCTAAATCTATCCTGATGCCACTCAAGCTGTTGACGTCAAGTCAATTGGCTGGTAAGTGCAGCCAGTCCACAACAATGTCACCTGATGATCATTTCCACTATGGATGGCATAACTAGCCGAAAATAGGAATCTAAGTGTCTCACTAAGATAATCAAATGTACCCTATAGCATAGAATTCTTGCAGCTAACATGGATACGGTGCCCAATACTATGGATATAGGAACCAAAAAAAATGAATGGAAATAGAAATGACAGTATAACTGTGTTTGCACCCTCAAAATAAGTGCTTGGTAATTAGAAATACCAAACTAAAATATTTGGTGGAGCATGCAGTACTAGAGAACTATGACTGTATTTTTCGCAAAAAAGAAAAAACTATGACTGTATAAAATTGTTACCGCATGGCCAGGTACAAATACTTTCAACACGTTATTGCCAACGAAAGAATAAAACAACCTGACATAGGGAAGGGAAGCAACAAGATGCATTTGTGGAAGACATACATACACTAATTTATTGCATATACACAAGGAACAGTGGAACGTTTTCGCAAAAAAAAAAAAAAAGGAACAGTGGAACGCAAATAGGAACGGGAACATAGAGTAAGGTACTGATCCGAAAGGAACAAGATAGGATTGCACAAATTTGATGCGCTCATTGATGCTCCAGGAACCCATAAATTATATTTTGTATTTGGAAAACATGGAAATGCATCATGCAATGGTGATACGGTCTCGAAACAGGGAGTCCTGCACCAATGTTCATCTAGCCTAAGTGAAACAAGACGAGGAGTATAAATAAGAGTGTGGAACGCTTTGCTAAAACCACAACTCGTGATGCTCAGGTATTTCAGGGACACTGATTTGATCTTCGTGGTACACCAAAAATTACAGTAGCCAAGTGCCAAACTCTAGATATTCTAGTGATGGGCAACCTGATAAGTCACATAAATCGTCGTTTAATGATATACCAATGACCTCTAGCCTCATCAAGTGACTGGACACGAGAGATAAGTCATTCAACTCAAAGCCATCAAGGTAAACATTATCTACCCTGAGCATCTGAACTTGGCACAGTACAACATGCTGGATCCACTGAACCACGCTCGTGATGTCGTCGGCGTCGTATAAGCCACCGATCCTGAGCTCACACCTATCGAGAGGTACGAGTCCACGGGCGCGCAACAGGTTGTCTACGAACTTCTGGCGATCCACCAAGAAAGCCGATTCCTCCTCACAATGGCCGACACACATGATGTGTAGAGCAGTGGCCGATTTCCATAGGTGGCACCAGCGTCGGGCAAGAACGCATGTCCGCACGGCCTCCTGCGCCGGTAGAAAACCAAGGATATGCTCAAGGACACCGTCCGGCAACGCGTCGATACCGTCGCGGCCGGTTGCCACGGGTGCTTTCTTGCCATTTCTCCACGGGAGCATTCTGTCGAACAGACGTAGGGCGTCGACGGTGCAATCAAAGAAACAATCAGAATTCAGAAGGCACGAGGGTGCAGATTCAACCGGTGGTGGGAAAAGGCCTGTGGTCTGGCCTGGCGACCACCTCGGCGTCGGCGGGGCAGGCTTGTGGTCTCGTGGCAAGGATGGCGGCGGCGCTGGCGGCGCAGACCTAGCCAGTCGGAATCATTTCCGGCCGAGGGAATAACTGCAGTTGGAAAAGAAGATGTGGATGTGGCACGAAAGAACCAGGAGAAGCGTGAGCTCGCGGGGACGTCAGAGATCAGCGGGATTCAGGCCTTCGGGCGTTCATGGCTGGGGCGGCGGGGAAAGAGACGACGAACAGGAGCGAGACGGATTCATTCTTCGTCCGTTGATGTGAATGTGGGATTTCTTTTTTTTTTCTCGAATGAAATGTAGGATTTCTACTGTAACTGCAGGACACCGACAGGTGGGTGTGACACCGCGTGTCACTAAAGCCCAGACATCGCAAGCCGTGCCAACTGAACAGAATACAAACTGAAAACAAATGCAAATTCAAAATCAAATATTCAAACAAGTGTCAAACCTCAGCTTGTGAAGGAACTCAAAAATTTCTGTAACGACTTGAGCAACCAAAAATTCTGGTGATATCCCTTAGGATATCATAATTTTGGAGAATTTTTGGTGATTTTTGAAATTCGTTTAGATGCTCAAATAAGTCCCCAAAGCCTCCAAAATGATCAACTTTGACCAGCTGCCATTTGAATTCCGTTGCGAATCAAGATGTGCATGTTATGTCACTGGATTCTCCATCTTGCAATCTTTCGTTCTAGACCAGTTTCATAATTTTTGGAGCTCGTTTGCTAGTGCAAATCGTGTGCACAAAATTGGGGAAAAACAGAGTTTGAATAATTCAGGGAAATGAAAAGAGCCGCCGGGCCCACCTGTCATCCTCTTCGGGCCAAAGCCTGCCCCCACCTCCCCATCCGCCGATTGGGCATCGTCGGCGGTGGACGCCGTCGCCCGGTCGGAATGCCGCTGTATAAAGCCCGCGCCTCTCCCAGCTCCCCCGCGCCCCATTCCCCTCGCTTCCCCGTCGCCGCAAACCCTAAGAGGAAATTCCCTGTATGGCCTCGAAAAAAATGGAGCTTCCTTCCGTGACCCTCTTAGGATTGAAATTCCTTGTGAGGCCCAAAACTAAATTTGAGTTCCCTCTATGACCTTCTGTCAGTTTTGCTGTGAAACATAGCTTCCGAGCAATGCGAATTGTCCCTTATGCCCTCCTCCTCCTCTCTTCTTTCTCTCCCTGGCGAAAACGATTCGACAAAAAAAAAACAGACGCGAGGCTCGAAAGCAAATGGCGGAGGGCGCCGCCACCACCGGGCCGCCGCCATCAGGCCCAGGCTCGCCCCGCACGACCTCACCGGCGTTCGCCGCGGCCGCGGCCATCGCCAACCTTGCCGCGGCCGCGGCCTTCGGCGCCCAAAAGCGGGGCCCGCCAGGGATGCCGCCCACCTTGCCGCGCCCAGATGCGTCGCCGGCGCCACTTCGACTGGATTGTTTGTTGCCGCTCTGGACGCCATGCGAGGCAACAGCAGCCAAGGTGGGCGACGCGGGCGAGCCTGCGGCAGCAGCACGTCGAGGCAAGACTGCTGCAGCACGTCGAGGTGAGCAGGCCGCAGCAGCTCGCCGCAGCGGCGCGGGTGACGCATCAGAAGGTCGCACCGAGGTGGACGACGCGAGCGAGCCTGCCGCAGCTCGTCGAGGCGAGCAGGCCGCAGCACCTCGAGAAGAGCAGGCCGCAGTAGGACGTCGAGGCGACGGCCGCAGCACCGGCGACCCCCGTCGAGGTGACACGGGGGGCGACGCATCTGGAGGTCGCGCCGCTTTGGGCGACGGCCCCATCCGCGGCGAGACTCGTCGATGGGCGCGGCGAGGTCGACGATGGGCGCGGCCACCGCGAGCATCCACGAATCGACCCTGGCATCGACGCACGGGAGGGGGACTGCCCTCCATCGACGCGAGGCGGCGCAGGCGACCCAGGCATCGGGCGCAGACGCGGCGAACCCCTTGCTGGTGGCACGGGCGAGCCTGCCTCCGCGCCTGCAGGCCCGATGGCGGCGGCGCGCTACCGCCCTCCATTCGCCGCGGCTTATGCGAAAGGGATGAGGTTAATTTGGTCGTTTTGCATTGCTCCAGTGTGATTTCTCACGGTAGAAGTGACGGAAGGCCACGGAAGGAACCGAAATTTTGTTTTGGGCCTTGTAGGGAACTTCAGATTCAGAAGGGTTATAGAAGGAAGCCTCATTTCTTTTGAGGCCATACAGGGAATTTCCTCAAACCCTAACCCTAGCTTGCCGCCTCACCATTTCCGCCCGCCAAGCTCGAGCTCGCCGTCGCGCCGCCGCAGTGAGGCTCCTCTGGGTCGAGCTGCTCTCCAAATCACCTCGCCGTGAGTTCCTCGAGCTCGCCATGTGTCGGATACCTATTTTCTAGGTACCCTATACGGTATACATACGGAATAACGAACTATGGGAGCTGTCCGAGACCCAAAGGCTTTGTGTATATCTGAGTGATGGAAAGCTGGGCCCGTGGGGTGGCCCAGTCGGGCGGACGGCGCAACAACGGCCTTTGGCCCACAGAGCCTCCGTTCCTCACGGCCCGCTAAAGGCCTGGGCGCACATGGCTGCATGGGCGCAGCCCCCCACCCTGGACCGCGATTGGTCCAGCGTTAAAGGAGCCCGGCATCGACGTGGCAACGAACCCGACTCCCCGCGGCAGGAGTCGGGCGCCGCGGAGTCGAGCGACACCTCCGACCGAACTCCGGCCAGCCGCCGTCCGCCGCCCGTGTACCCCGGCAGTGGTCGGGATCGGCGGAGGGACACGACCCGAAGCGAACCCGACCACTACGGCCGGGAAGCAAGCTCGGGAGCGGCATGGAAGGCATTGGTCAAACTCAAGTGTACGGCCAGCCAGATTCGGATAAGAAGACACTCCATATCCACTCCTGGACGGTGCGAAAGTACACTGTGCCTGACGTACGGCCGCGTGGGGGCGTCGCATCCGGATCAGGCGTGGAACGGCGAATGCATGCACCAAGTACGCTACACAGTAGGAACAGTGCGCGAAATGACCGTCACCCAACTCCACAGGTACCAACAGCGCCCCAACAGTGATTAACAGTGCGGATCAGGGAATGGGCGCTCCACAGCGCCCAGACAAGACACAGATTACATCATCACACGACCTGGCGCGGGGATTGCGGCGGAAGGCACCGGAACCAACGAGGACGGCCCGACTCCCTCTCCACCGCCTATCCACTTATCTTTACTTTCTTTTCTTTTTTCTTCTTTCCTCCATCTGTACCGTTCTCCCTTGACATATAAAAGGGAGGATTGGGCCCAGGAGGTGAAGAGAGTTCCTTTGGGCTTACAGAAAGCTCATTTCTCACACACGAACACACACGCACATAACATAGAGACAGAGACTTGGGAGCGAATCCCTCTCTCGTCGCGGCTTGTAACCCCTACTACGAGCAACACGAGCGAAACCTCAAACTGGACGTAGGGCTTTTCTTGCCTGAACCAGCATAACCCACTGTGTCAAACGCCATCCTTCTGGTCGCCGTCGAACCGCGCACAAATCTACTCGTCGGCCGGTTACGAAACGCCGACAGTTGGCGCGCCAGGAAGGGGACCTCAGCGCGTTCGACGACGACCACATCGCCAGCTGATGGCTTCGTGACCGCCAGCATCTCGCGGTCGTCTCCCGCTTCGTGGGAGCGTCCGCGGAAGGGACCGGAGGCGCTCCACCGCGCCTTCTTCCCGGTTCTACACCCCAGTCACGGTTCCGTACCGTGTCTTCCGCTTCGGCGACGTGGACTTCTTGACGGACCACGCCGAGCTGCAGCGGATGCGCAGCAGCGCCGGCGCGGAGCCGCTGCGCGTTTTCACTTCGGATGTCTACCTCTCGCGTGGACCGGGGGCCCGGGCACTGCCCGTGCGCATCGAGGCGTACCTTGGTGCGAACCCCCAGCCAGATGAATGCCGGCGTATCTTTTACGCGCTGGCACTCCTCAACAACTGCCTTGTTGAGGGACCACCACTCCCGCCTGGCTACGAGGCTTGGGAGCGTCGAGCCTCCCTGCCGCCGCGGCTGCGGGAGTCCATGGAGGCGTTGGAGCACGAGCTCGCGTGCCGCTTCCTGCCAGACTGGACCTCCCGGTCCCGCCGTTGGCGCATCCTTATCTGTGGGCGCGGAGCCCGCCGATACCCAGGACCGCGACTCTGTCGAGGACCTCCTTGCTGAGTGCTTCGACGCGCTCACGTTCGATCCGTCCCGCGAGTGTTTCATGGCCGAGATTCGGGACGGGGATATTGCCGACCCCAGCGATGGGGAAGGTGATGACGGGAACGAGCCATCCGGCGATGGAGGCACGGACCCGCGCCCAGTGCCCGTGGAGGGGGGCGCTACACCCCCACCACAGGACCTGCCAGCATTAGAGCAGCTGCTCGCGCGGAGGCGGGAGCTCGCCGACATGGAGTGCGGCATCGAGCGGGAGCGCCAGCTCCTGGAGCAGGCGATTGCCCAGCGGCGTACCCCCGCGGGGCGCGCCCGCACCATGGCGCGCGATGTGCAGCACCGCATCATACATGACATTGCGGGCACCCCGCTTCAACTCCCGCGAGCCAGCCAAAACCTGGCGGCGGCAGCGGCCCTCGCGCGAGATCTTCCGCAGCCCGTGACTCCGGAGGACGAGCGGAAGCGCAAAGAGCTACTGCGCCTACTCGAGGTAGCGGCGAAGCAGCAGGCCGAGAGCTCGCTGTCCCGGCAGCGCGCTCTGGGCGCCTTGCAACGCTCCGTCGACCGCCACGACGACAAGGAGGTGTCCGTAGCGCAGCCGACGCGCGGATCGGGCGGCCGCAACATGCCTCCCATCAAGGAGCGCTTGGGACCGGTGCGGGATGCGCGCATACTCCTCGAAGCGCGCAGGCGTGACCAGGCCCGTGGCACTCGGCGCGAAGCCGAGATGCGCGGCTACCACCCTCGACGTGGTGGACGCTACGACCCGGAGGAGGACCGGAGCCCGAGCCCTCCGCCTCCGGGGCCACGCGCCTTTGGACGTCACATTCGGTGCGCACCATTCCCGCAGCGGTATCGCGCGCCGACCAGCATTACCAAGTACTCGGGTGACTCGAACCCGGCTATTTGGTTGGGTGATTACCGACTCTCCTGTCTGGCGGGCGGTGCTGACAGCGACGAGTTCATCATCCAGAGCTGGGAGGATTTGGAGGACGTCTTCATCGGCAACTTCCAGGGGACGTACGAGCGTCCCGGGAACCCGTGGGACCTCCGGAACTGCCGCCAGAATCCCGACGAGACCCTACGCGACTACATCCGGCGATTCTCGAAGCAGTGCAATGCGCTGCCCAACATCGCCGACACCGACGTCGTCAGCGCGTTCCTCGCCGGGACGACCAACAAGACCCTGGTGCACGAGATCCGGCGAGGACGCAGTGGGGGCGATCTTCACCAAGACTCCGGCCAAGCTCAAGGCTAAGGCCAAGAGGGAGGAGTCGACGGCAGGGGCCGGCCCCTCCAGCCAGCCCAAGAAGAAGAAGAAGAAGAAGGGCAACGTCGCGCGACAGGAGGCGTCTCTTGTCGCCGCGGCGGAGCGCAAGCCGAAGCGCGCGCCCGCGGAGGGCGTGTCCAACTACTTCGAGAAGAAGCTCGAGGAGCCCTGCACCAACCACGCGTTCCCCGTCAAGCACGCCCTCAAGGACTGCAGGCTGCTCCGCAAGGTCCTCGCGGCAGCTCCAAGAAGGCAGAACGCGACGACCCGCCGCCTAAGGGTGGCGACGAAGACAAGGGCGGGGACGACGACACCTTCCCCCACCCTGACGGCTGCCTCATGATCTTCGGGGGACCGGATGCCTGCGCGCCGCGAAGGCAGCAGAAGCTCGTCCGCCGCGAGGTCTACGCCGCGGAGCCGGCCGTCCCCACTTTCCTTAAGTGGTCCGACTCCCCGGTCACGTTCGACCGTTCCGACCACCCGGAGCATGTGCCCCGGCCGGGGCGCTACCCGCTTGTTGTCGACCCCATCATCGGCAAGAAGCGGCTCTCCAAGGTCCTCATGGACGGAGGCAGCGGCCTCAACATCCTCTACGGAGAGACTCTCGACGCCATGGGGATCAGTCGGGATCGCGTCCGACCGACTCGGGCGCCATTCCACGGGATCGTTCCTGGCAAGCATGTGGTGCCGCTCGGGCAGATCGACCTGCCCGTGACCTTCGGCACCGCCGCCAACTACCGCACCGAGACGCTGACTTTCGAGGTGGTGGACTTCCCCGGGGCGTACCACGCTGTACTCGGGCGACCATGTTACGTGAAGTTCATGGCCGTCCCCAACTACACCTACCTCAAGCTGAAGATGCCGGGCCCCAAGGGGGTCATCACGGTGAGCACGTCCATCCAGCGCGCCTACGAGTGTGACCGCGAGGCCTGCGAGGTCGCGGAAGCACTCCTGCATAAGGACGAGCTCCCAGCTGCTGCTGCGAATGCGGAGGAGGCTGGGCCCGACTACAAGAGCACGACCGGGTTGTTTGACCCGGCCAGGGACATTAAGGAGATCCCGCTCAACCCGGCCGACCCCGACAGCAAGACCGTGCGCATCGGCACCGCGCTTTCCGACAAATAGGAAAGCGCGCTCATCGACTTCCTCCGAGCCTACCAGGACATATTCGCGTGGAAGCCCTCAGACATGCCGGGCATCCCGAGGAACGTCGCCGAGCACTCCCTGTGTATCATACCGGGCTCTCGCCCGGTGAGGCAACACATGCGCCGTTACGATAAGGAGAAGCACAAGGCCATCGGCGAGGAGTTATCGAAACTCTTAGCTGCTGGGTTTATCAAAGAGGTGTACCACCCCGAGTGGTTATCCAATCCTGTACTTGTGAAGAAGAAGAATGGAAAGTGGCGGATGTGTGTTGACTATACGAATCTCAATAAGGCGTGCCCGAAGGATCCTTTTCCTTTGCCGCGCATTGATCAAATCGTAGACTCGACCGCTGGGTGCGAAACCCTCTGTTCCTTGACGCGTACTCTGGTTATCACCAGATTCCGCTGAAAGAGTCCGACCAGCTCGCGACTGCGTTCATCACCCCGTATGGCGTGTATTGTTACGTCACGATGCCGTTTGGGTTGAAAAACGCCGGGGCAACGTTCCAGCGGTGCATGATCAAATGTTTCGGCGATCTCATCGGTCGGATCGTCGAAGCATACGTGGACGACATCGTGGTGAAGTCCAAGAAGACCGACGACCTCGTCGCCGACCTCGAACGAGCTTTTCAGAAGCTGAGGGCGTGCGGCATAAAGCTGAACCCGGAGAAATGCGTCTTTGGAGTTCCGAAAGGTATGCTACTTGGGTTTTGCGTCTCGAAACGCGGCATCGAAGCCAATCCCGAGAAGATTGAGGCCATCGCTAAGATGGGCCCCATTCAGAACCTAAAAGGCGTACAGCGTGTGATGGGATGCCTCGCGGCTCTCAGTCGGTTCATCTCCCGACTCGGGGAGAGGGGTCTGCCCCTGTACCGACTGCTCAAGAAGTCGGAACACTTCTTTTGGAGCCCCGAGGCCCAAACTGCGCTCGATCGGCTTAAGACGGTGCTATCGAACGCACCCGTCCTGACAGCCCCTGCAGAGCGCGAGCCTCTCCTCTTGTACATCGCCGCAACCACTCAGGTGGTCAGCTCGGCGCTGGTGGTCGAGAGGAGCGAGCCCGGACACGCTCTAAAGGTCCAGCGACCGGTATACTTTGTCAGCGAGGTTTTGTCCGACACCAAGACCCGCTGGACTCAGCTGCAGAAGCTGTTGTACGCGGTCGTCATAACCAAAAGGAAGCTGCGTCACTACTTTGACGCGCATCCGATCACTGTGGTCACCTCCTTCCCTCTCGGCGAGGCGTTGAGGAGCAAAGAGGCCACGCACAAGGCCGCGAAGTGGGCCCTCGAGCTCATGGGACAGGAGCTCGAGTTCGCCCCACGCACCGCGATCAAGTCGCAAGTGCTTGCGGACTTCGCTGCCGAGTGGACCGAGATCCAGCTGCCACCTGCGCCCGTCGAGCAAGAGTGTTGGAACATGTTTTTCGACGGCTCGCTGACAAAAAGAGGCGCTGGAAGCGGCTTCGTTCTCGTCTCGCCACTCGGGTCCCGATTGCGTTACGCAGTCTGACTCAACTTTCCTGCGTCCCATAACGTGGCGGAATACGAGGCACTCGTCAACGGGATGAAGGCGGCGATCGAGCTCGGCGTCAAAAGGCTGGAGGTCTTCGGCGACTCCCAGCTTATCACCGATCAGGTGACGAGCAAGTCGAATTGCTCGAACCCGAAGATGGCGGCGTACTGCGGGGAGGTGCGGCGACTTCAAGAGAAGTTCGAGGGCTTCCAGGTCAGTCATGTACTTCGCCGCTATAACGAAGAGGCGGACGGCCTCGCGAAGATGGCCTCCAACCGGGACCCTGTCCCTGTCGGCGTCTTCTCCCACGACCAGCAGAAGCCGTCGGTACGTGAGGCGCCAGCCACACCCATGACGGACGCTTCAACAACCCAACCGGACGGCGCCGATTTCTCGGCAACAGAAGGTACGTCCCCTCCTCTCGGAGATGACTCGGGTCGAGCCGTGCTTGCCATCCCGACTGCTGACGAAGCGGTCGGGGACTCGGGCCCAACCGCCGACGAGGCGGTCGGGGGCTCGGGGGCTGCGCCCGACTCGGTGTCCGACTGGAGGAGTCCATTCCTCGACTGCCTACTCCGAGAACGGCTCCCCGCCGACCAGACAGAGGCAAGACGCCTCGCGCGTCGGGCCAAGTCATTTGTCATAGTCGGCGGCGAGCTCTGCAAAAAGAGCCACTCGGGAGTGCTTCAACGCTGCATCCCCATCGAATGGGGAAAAGAGCTACTGTCCGACATCCACGCCGGCGAGTGCGGTCACCACGCGGCCCCGAGGAGTCTAGTCGGAAAAGCGTTCCGGCATGGTTTCTACTGGCCCACGGCCGTATCCGACGCCACCGAGGTAGTACGCACTTGCGAAGGGTGTCAATACTACGCTCGAAGGACCCACATGCCGGCGCAAGCCCTTCAAACCATACCCATCACTTGGCCCTTCGCCGTGTGGGGATTGGATTTGGTCGGGCCCCTGAAGAAGGCGCCCGGGGGCTACACGCATTTGCTGGTGGCCGTCGACAAATTCTCCAAGTGGATTGAGGCACGACCCCTCGTGAAGATCAGGTCGGCGGAAGCCGTGCGATTCTTCACCGACATCATTCATCGCTTTGGAGTACCGAACTCCATCATCACCGACAATGGGACTCAGTTCACCGGTAACGAGTTCCTCGAATTCTGCGACGACTACAACATCCGGGTCGACTGGGCATCAGTCGCGCACCCACAGGCCAACGGCCAGGTCGAGAGAGCAAACGGAATGATCCTGCAAGGGCTCAAACCGAGGATTTTCAACAAATTGAGTCGGGCGACTGGGCAAAAGCCGTTCTTCATGCTCTACGGAGCAGAGGCGGTGCTCCCGACCGACATCGAGTACGGCGCTCCTCGGGTCCGCGCTTTCAACGAGGAGGCCAACAGGAGTTTCCTCGAGGACGCCCTCGACCAAATCGATGAGGACCGAGAAGTCGCCTTGATGAGGTCCGCCAAGTACCAACAAGCCATGCGCCGCTACCACGAACGATGAGTTCGCGGCCGCGCGTTCAAGGAAGGAGACCTGGTTCTCCGACTGGTGCAAAGCAACAAGGATCGACACAAGCTGTCACCGCCGTGGGAGGGACCATTCGTCATCGCTGAAGTGCTGCGTCCCGGAACGTACAAGCTCATGGACTCGGAAGGCCAACTCGTCGCCAACGCTTGGAACATTGAGCAGCTACGTTGCTTCTATCCTTAACCCTCTAAATTCGTTTGTTGTCTTTCTGCCAATGCATTAACATCAAACGATCTTGGTGTTTTCTTTACACACCTCTTGGGCAGCCGCCTGGGTGCGCTCCCTTCGGAGGCTCCACCCGGCGGGTGTGGCTTTGTGCCGCGTTGATTTTGTATGTGCTAGGAGTGATGCTCTTAAGAGAAACAACGCAATTCGACTAAGAGCGGGCCACCGCGAACGCAAAACCGACGTCCTAAAACTCGAAGTGCGACGAATTGCAGCGAAAATCGTGAGCCCCGGATATTGGCTTAAGGCTCGGCCAGTTCGATCAAGGGCACCCGACGCCCCAGCGGATAGGGTCGGCCCGAGCGGCTGGTCGGAATTGAGTTAATCTTTTGAGATCACGAGTGTTCGAGGCGAATCGCCACACAAAAAGAGTAAAACGAAAGAAAAACTTGCGAAAAGCAAAACGAAAATTCATATAAACAAACGGGCGCGCACGCCCGCATCATTGTTTACAAAATAAGGCCCGTACGGGCCCGACCCCGACTGTCACCACCTAACCTACTGATTTTCACCCCCGCCACGGCGCGAGGGGATCATGTCCAGGTTGTCATCGGCAAGGCGGCGCGCAAAGGGAACCACTTCTTCCTCGATCCGCTCCAAGACGGCCTCACTGCAGGAAGGCTCGTAGCCTCTCGCCAGCACGTCGATCTTGTAGTGATCTCCGTAGTGACTCTTCGACACGGCGAAGGCGAGCTCGACCCCGGTCCGAAGGCACTCCTCCTCCTGAATGCGGAAGTAGGCGGGGAGCCCAGCCACCTGCGGGATCACAGACGTGGCGTCTGGTGGACGTGGCACGCCGATTTCATTGCAAGCGTTCTCCATGGCCTGCCGCAGCAAGTTAAGGTCCGCCAGCGCCGTCTGCGACTGCACTTGGAGCTCCTGTGTATCTGGCCAAAGCAACAGAACCGGTCAAGCAATCGAAACAAGACGCTGCTGTGCCGAGACGGTCAGAAGACAGGTAAATCGACTTACTCTTCAGCTCCTTCTGCGTCTTTTGGAGCTCAATGGTCATGTTGGTCAACGATGACTGCGCGGCGACCTTGAGCTCCCTCTCCTTGCTCAGTGCCGTCTCGGCCGCCGTCGCCGTGCTCTCGGCGGCCTCGGCGCGCTGAGTCGCGGCCAGCAGAGCCTTGTCGACGGCGGTACGGAGCTCGCGCTCCTGCTGCAGCTCTTGCTCCCGAGTCTTTAATGACTTCTCCGCGGCCTCAGCACGGTCGACCATGTCGCCCAGCACCGACTCTGCGTCCGCGGCTCTCTGCTTGGCATCCTCCACCGCCTTTGTCGCGGCCTCGGCGGTCTCGGCTTGACGGCAGATGGAGTCGGAGACTCGCAGCGCGCGCGCCAGCTCTTCGCCCCGCGCGACGTACTCCTTCAGCTGGTGCCGGATGAGGTTCGACTTGAGCTTGCTGTTTGCAAGCAAGGTCTGCGGAAAGCAAGAAAAACAGTAGGGCAAACAAGGCAAGTACGATGAACTCCCAAAACAAAAAAACAGAGGGCGGAGAATTCTCCCACTCACGTCAATAGGAACCCGCGCGTTCATCATCAGCTCCTTCGCGGCGTCGACCTCTGCCGTGACCGACGCCTTGATTGTCTCCAACCTGCTGAAGGTGTGGAAGAGCTCCTGGGCCATGTACGCCCAGGCCTTCGACTCCGCCGAGTCGGTCACGGGGACCGGACCCTCCGGCGTGTTCACCAGCACATCCGGCCCCCAGCCGGACCGCGCCAGACGTTGGATCAGCGGCACACGGCAGCGGCCGCGTCCCAGCGCGGATCGCCGGCCGCAGTCCTCGGCTGCGAGGCGGCTCCCTGACGAGCCCCCGCAACGTTGCCGGCGTCACCGGCCCTTGACGACGGGGGGCCCGACGTCGGACGGACCTCGACGGTCCGACCCCCTTCGCCGGCGACACCTTGTGCGCGCGATGGGGCGGTACCGGGCCGTGGCTCCCCAGCCCGACCCTCGGAGTCGGGGGCTGCGCTCGCGACGGGTGCGGAACCCTGTCGCGTCGCCGTGCCGTCGGCCCTCGGCGCGTCGCGCTCCAGCACCGTCTCCTCTGGCGCCGCAACGACTTCCGGCTACCTCCCCGCGGCGTCATCCTGCCGCGGAGCGGAGCCCTCCTGGCTCCGACCCTGCTCGGCGGCGAGACGCAGCGCCTTGTGAGGGGCCAACTGGGTCCCGTCCCATCTCGGGGCGGGGCTGCAAGGATGCATGTCGCGGTTCAGAAGAGGGACGATCAAAAAACAAATCAAACGGCAACAAAAGACACGATAAAACAAACTTACATGTCGGACCGCTTGCGCTTCCACGCAGGTTTTGCCGGCCGGCGTTTCGAGTCTTGTCCGTCGGCCGCGCGAGCTGCTGCGTCAGGGGTGGGCTCCTCGCCACCCCGCGCCCCCACGTCGGGGGTCGGATGAGGCGCGCCGGGCCCCTCGGGCGGGACTGTTTCCCGCGCGACCCCGGATCCGGTCGTCCCCGCGCCGGTCTCGGGGGCGGCAGGCGACGCGGAAGCCGTCCCGACGAGGGAGGAGGTCCCTGCCGGAGCGGCAACAGCAACGAGGACATCGAGGCTCCCAGCCGCCGCCGTCGACGTCGCGGCAACCGTGACCACCTCACCGGGACCGCTCGACGGGAGCCCCTGGCCCTCGCTGGCGATGTCGCCAGTCGGAATCGACTGCGCGCCGTCGTCGTCGGGGATGACGTCGTCGATCCACGCATCGTCGTGGTGACCGTCGTCGCCGGCCTCCTCGCTGCTGTGGTCAAGCGCCGAGTCCGTATCGAAAGACTCGGTGTCGACCGCTTCGCCGCCCCGGCGACGACGCGCCCGGTCTCTCCTCCGCGCCTCGTAGGCGTCCTTCCGGGCCTTGCGGCGATCCTTTCGCCGCTTCGTCCTCTCGCCATGGGCGCGATTCGCCGCCCGACGGCCCGCGTCCTCGGGCACGGGCGCCGTCGAGCGCCGAACGGCCAGTCCTGGCTGCAACAAAGGGGGGAAGTGAGGATGCCGCAATCATTTATCACAAACAAACAACGCCAATCAATCAAGAAGATGCGGGGAAAGGACTAACGAAGCGAACGGCGTCGGCGTGCGGCAGTGCAGCGGGGTGGCCCGCGACCGGCCACTCGAACTCGTTGTCGATGAAGTGCAGGGCGGACTTGCCGGCCGCCTCCGACAGCCGTGCCCCGATCTCACGGTGGCTCAGCGGCTCGCCAATCGCCATAGCCGTACCCCGAAGGTCAGCGTCTGGCGTCATCTCCCACATGGGGAGCGCGCGGCGCATCAGCGGCAGCACGCGGATGCTGTGGAAATGGCCGGTGACGCCGACCATCGACACCCCTCGGTCACGCAGCACCGCCACGGCGTCGATGAGGGGCTGGATCGCCGCAATCTCTCTCGCTCCGAGACCCCAGTGCCAGCAGTCGGGGGGCCCGGACAGCCGGGCGTTGGTGAACTTGGGCAGCGGGCCGGTGCGCTCGTTCTTCAAGTAGAACCGCCGGTCGTGCCACCCGGAGTTGGAAGAAGTGTGCACCCACGTGATGTAGCCCGACGCCCGCTCCACGCGGAGACGCAGCCTCGCGGAGCCCATGAGCGGGACTCGCCCGCGGACGGGCTGAAGCGACGCCCGGAAGAAGTACCTCCACAGATCGAAGTTGGGGGGAATGCCGAGGTAGGCCTCGCACAGCGTGATGAAGCCGGCAATGTGGCCGATCAAATTAGGATTGAGGTGCTGAGCCTCGATCCCGTAGTAGCCCAGAAGCCCGCGGAAGAAGGGGTGCGCCAGCACCCCAAATCCGCGGGAGTGGAAGTGGAAGAACGAGACGATGTAGTCGTCCGGCGGAGAAGGCGACCGCTCCGACGGCACCATCCACTCCACCGCGTCAGAGAGCTGGCGAAGGAGGCCCTTCGCGACCAGCCCGCGCAGGAGTTCCGGCGTCACCACCGACTCCGGCCACTCGTCTCCCCCCTCCGCCATCAGATTCAACGGGATGGGCGAGCGTGGGCGACGCCGGGATCGAATCGACCGACGGCGGTTGCGGCGTGGACGGCGAATGGTGGCGTTTGGGGCGAAGAGCAGCGCGGAGCGAGGAGAATCGAAGGCGATTGCAAGGGAAGAAGAAAGGCCAACAGTAATGGGCGATGGGATGTGCGAGAAGACTCCCCGGATAGGTATGGCCTATTTATATGCGCCGAACCGGCGCTGTGCCGTTTCCCGCCTTAAATCTCGCGTCCCTTCGTTTTCCTCCGCCCTAACGTGTGCAGGTGGAGATAACGCACGCCTCTTCGCCGCGTTTCGTCCAAGCGCCGCGCCTCTAGATTCGCGCCGACGAAGCGACGCGACGCCTCGCGTGTGACGCCTCATGGGCCCAACTGGTAGGGAAGCCGGTTTGGGCTCCCAGGTAAAGCGGCTAGGAGCTGTACACGCTCCGACGGCCCATTCCCGGCCCAAGAGTTCGTAGGCCGGCCCAGCGTTGGGTTCGACGGCCGCTCTGGGTCAAACGAGAGTGAGGGGTAGTCAAAGGGGGGCACCAGCGGCCAGTACCCCAAGTGCGTGAAGCATATGGGCCCCTGTCGAATACGTCCGAGTCCGAGGACGAAATAAGCCCATGGTTTGCTCACCGAGAGCTGGCAACGAGCCGCCGAGACCGGTCGAACGGACTCGGAAACTAAATGGGACAATCTCCCGGATCATATGGCACTGACCCCCGCTGGTCTCAACCGGGTCCCCGCTAAGGGCAAACCGGAGTGTCACTCGAACGAGCCCGTTTGCAACTCAAATGGCACCGCCCATCGAACCATCGAGGAATGGCGCGGACGGCCCCGATCCTCCATCCTCCCGACAGGATGCGGAAGGAGAAACGAACGAAGTCGAAACCGTCTTCGGCCGGACCCCCGTAACGATCGGGGGCTCGAAGGCATGCATTCGCACAAGAGACCAACAGCGTGGTCGCAACACAAATTAAAACGGGTCTAGCAAAATGAGCCTCTTTATTCCATGGTTTTCTTTGTACAAAGTCGATCGAAAGATCGTTAACTAGAAAAGAAATTACATTAGTTTCATGAATCCATGGATTGGCCACAAGTGGCCGGATAAAGAGGCCTAAGGGCCCGCGCTGGCTCCACCCGCAGCAAAAACTCCTATGAGTGGGTGGAACCAGCATGACGGCGCCGAGGACTCTACCTCGAGGGTGGCGGTGCTCAATCCTAGGCCACGTAATCCTCGCAGGAGCGACTCCTGGGACGCCGAGGGCTGACGAGAGCCCGTTTAATCCTCGCGGGAATGACTCCGAGTCCGGTGGGCCACGCCAAAGCAGGACGAAAACCTGCGGTGCCGCCGGCGAGCACCGGCCGAACGACGACGGTCGGCCTGGGTCGTTTGGCTCGAGTCATCGTCTCCTCCCTCGTCGGAGGAGAGAATGATGACCTCAGGCCTCTCCGACTCGGGCGCCGCGCTCCCAGCTACCGGATCTGGAGGCACCACCGCGAGCGGGACCGCTTCGACCACCGTAATCAGATCTTGGCAGGAGCTTGGAGGCGGAGGAGACGAAAGGCGCGAAGCTAGAGTAGGGGGTACGACGCCCTCTCCATCTCTTCCCTTCGAGCCTCTCTTGCGCGAACAAGATTTCTGGTGCTTAGGCATGGTGAGTTCGAAGAAACCCGTCTCAGGGTACGGGCCTATTTGTAGGCGCACCGCGCGGTCTAGCATGGACCGGGTGCATAAGGGGGCGGCTGCGGAAGCCGAAGAGCGCTGCCCAGCCGCATTGACGCAACGTGGACAGTCCCCCACGCACCACGACAAGCGAAGGAAGGATGGAATCCTACCACAGTCGGCCCGTGGGCTGCAGGCTTCGGCGGCCGCGCCCTCTGAGCGAGGGCAGGGAGAAGTCCATCGGGCACCGATTTGCCCGCAGGATAAGCGCACTCCCCCCTCGGACATAAGAGGAGGCCCGGGGGCTCGGTCATCGCGGCTACAGGCAAACGACACAGCACGCTGCAACGTTACACAGTGAAAGCCTGAGAAAAGCCTGGAAGCTAGTCTCCTACTAGCTCCCAGCCTCGGGGGCTACACCCGGCGGGTGCGCTCGCGCGCACCCACCGGCGAACTGAACGGCAACGTCTGGAAGCCGTCCCAGTCCCGACGACAGCACGGCGCTCTCGCCAGGACTCGGGGGCTACTGTCGAATACCTATTTTCTAGGTACCCTATACGGTATACATACGGAATAACGAATTATGGGAGCTGTTCGAGACCCAAAGGCTTTATGTATATCTGAGTGATGGAAAGCTGGGCCCGTGGGGTGGCCCAGTCGGGCGGACGGCGCAACAACGGCCTTTGGCCCACAGAGCCTCCGTTCCTCACGGCCCGCTAAAGGCCTGGGCGCACATGGCTGCATGGGCGCAGCCCCCCACCCTGGACCGCGATTGGTCCAGCGTTAAAGGAGCCCGGCATCGACGTGGCAACGAACCCGACTCCCCGCGGCAGGAGTCGGGCGCCGCGGAGTCGAGCGACACCTCCGACCGAACTCCGGCCAGCGGCCGTCCGCCGCCCGTGTACCCCGGCAGTGGTCGGGATCGGCGGAGGGACACGACCCGAAGCGAACCCGACCACTACGGCCGGGAAGCAAGCTCGGGAGCGGCATGGAAGGCATTGGTCAAACTCAAGTGTACGGCCAGCCAGATTCGGATAAGAAGACACTCCATATCCACTCCTGGACGGTGCGAAAGTACACTGTGCCTGACGTACGGCCGCGTGGGGGCGTCGCATCCGGATCAGGCGTGGAACGGCGAATGCATGCACCAAGTACGCTACACAGTAGGAACAGTGCGCGAAATGACCGTCACCCAACTCCACAGGTACCAACAGCGCCCCAACAGTGATTAACAGTGCGGATCAGGGAATGGGCGCTCCACAGCACCCAGACAAGACACAGATTACATCATCACACGACCTGGCGCGGGGATTGCGGCGGAAGGCACCGGAACCAACGAGGGCGGCCCGACTCCCTCTCCACCGCCTATCCACTTATCTTTACTTTCTTTTCTTTTTTCTTCTTTCCTCCATCTGTACCGTTCTCCCTTGACATATAAAAGGGAGGATTGGGCCCAGGAGGGGAAGAGAGTTCCTTTGGGCTTACAGAAAGCTCATTTCTCACACACGAACACACACGCACATAACATAGAGACAGAGACTTGGGAGCGAATCCCTCTCTCGTCGCGGCTTGTAACCCCTACTACGAGCAACACGAGCGAAACCTCAAACTGGACGTAGGGCTTTTCTTGCCTGAACCAGTATAACCCACTGTGTCAAACGCCATCCTTCTGGTCGCCGTCGAACCGCGCACAAATCTACTCGTCGGCCGGTTACGAAACGCCGACACCATGGCCACCATTGCCCTCTCTTTGGGCTGAGGAGCTCGGATCGAGCTCGTCTTCCTCGAGCCCGGCCACAGCTCCGCCGCCGAGCCGAGCCATTCTCCATCTCCGGTGAGTCCCGTCGTCAATGCGTTGCACCTTAGTGTCCTGTACTCGCTCACGCACCCTCGAAGCTCACCATTTGCCTTCTTCCGCCGTGTAGCCGCCGGAATCGAGCTTCTCCTCTCCGCCGGTCTTCACTGCCGCAAGAGGCCTGCCGCCTCCGACCATCTTCAGGCCCCGTCTTCGTCAACCGTGCCCGTGCCAAGCTCTTTCGTGCTGCCGTGAAGCTTCTCGGCCAGATCCTAGCCGCCGACGAGCTCTACTTCACCTCCGCGACGTCGCCGAACTTCCTCCGTCCGCCGCCCCTCGTCGCCGACAACCCTCCGGCCATCCCCGAGCTTCACCGTGCCTCTAGGTGAGCCAGCCGCCTCGCGTTGAACCCTCCTGTACTCACCGTTGTCCAAGTCTCCGCCGGAAACGCCGTTCCGGCGATGCGCTGCTGCGCTCCGGCGACCGCTCCGGCCAACGCACGTCGGACCACATGGTCAGGATCGCGTGTGGCTGCATGGGATCTCGTGTGGCCGCCCTTGTGGCCCGCGTGTCCTCGCCCGTGAGTGGCTGGATCCGTTGTGGCCAGCACAGATCCGGTGCGGCCCAGATCATGCGGGCCCTTGTGTTGCCCAGATCTGATTGGTCGAGCCATTTTTAATCCCTTTTCGAGTTATTTAAATCGCCCGAAATTGCCTGAAAGTTGTAAAATGCATAATAAATTGAATACACATCACAAAATGTGAAACCAATTTTGTTGGCTTCCTTGTACTCGGATCTATCCAGCAAAAAATGCCAAATCACACAAAATGCGTTCTCTGTTTTCTGTAAAAATACATTTGTGCAGATCTTGTTTAATTCTTAATAAATTCTCTGTTGCTTCATAAATTTTGAACTCTTGCATATCTGTTAAGCTACTGTTAACGCACTTACAGAACATTTTTCTACTATCATATCCTGTTTAATTATTTTCTTATGATTTAAATCGTGTTCTGTCTTATTTAAATCATTATAAATAATTCGTATTACAATAAATCACCAAACTTCACAATAATTCATTTTCAGTGGTACTCTTCACCACAAAAATGCCTCTGGACACAAAATAATTTCCAAAATTAATTAATCCACTCAAGTTAATTTAAGTAATTAACTTAATCAAGAGTCAATGAAGGAATTACTTCAGACGAAGATAATTAATTAAGTTTTGCACTTACAGTGTAAATGACTGTCTTATAAAATAATTAAATCGTATTGCATCATATCATTGCATCTAACATGCATTATTTCCTTGTCATGACGTGTAGTGACAGAGACGGCTCCGGAGCCACTGGACTTCCAGCTGCCGGAGGAGGAGGCACAGCAGGAGGAGGAGCAGCAGACTGACATCACCGCAGACCCCGCTAGCTTAGTTCCTGAGCCAGACAAGCCCCGGTGCATGCCTACCTGTTAGATTTTTATTTTCTCACTTGATTAGGGCTAGTAATTGATTGTGCATTAGGTTTATTAGGAGTTGATGTGAAACCATAGAACTGCATTAGGACCTCCTTCCATATTTACCTTGTGTCCTATTTTTGTAGTAGTTGGTTCTAGGAGATCGTTAGAATCTGCTATGCTTAGGGTCTAGCGGATGGTAGAAGACGAGTGGTAGGTCCCACTCGCATGATAGGTTTTACTCTGGATTGTACTAGCAGAATTTAGGTTTATTGCAGACCGGACGGGGATTGTTTGCATAGGATGGTTGGAGAAGGTTGGGCCTTCACGGTGGTAGCTCCGTCTGTGTCGGTTAAGGACCGTTCGTGGTTGGCCCTGCTGAGCAAGCTTGAACGTACTGATCACATGCTAGTGTTTTATGGGCCTAGTAGACTGATGTAGCCTGTGTCGCCCTGGATGTCTTGTGGATACATTACTCTTTCTATCATGGTACTTAGGAGAGGAGGGATAACGTTCTGCGTGGTTGTACGTCTGGGACGGCGGCCACGGCGGGAGACCCCTTCCTAGGGAGGAGTAAAATCTGGTACAGCTCTGGTGGTGTACAGCGCGAAAGGTTGCCGCATGCGGCTTTTGCGCGTATGCGTCGTGTGGTCAGGTTTCTCCTATAGGATGTACATCGATGCCGCCACTCTCGGAAATGAGCACCCTCTTATTCACCGAGTCACCTCGTAGTGTGATTATTGGATGATGATGTTGATGAGCTAGTTTATTATTGCATTTACTATTATACTGCTTATCTGATATATTGTTACTTTACCTGTTCTAGTGATAAGTGCACTTTATTATTGATTAATTACTTAAATTGAGCTAAAATTTGAAAATAAGGACTAAGTAATTAGTGCGCTTTTATGCGAGTGAGTCAGCCTACCCCTTGTAGCCTTGGCATTCTAGGAGTCGGCTATAGTTAGCCATGTTGATGGGTAAGTCTTGCTGAGTATTAGTTGCTCAGGATTTGGCTCTTTATGTTTTTGGTGCAGTCTTTGCTTCCGCTGTTGCTTGGTGGAGTTTCTCAGTAGGTCCACATCGCAGGGCTTCAATGTGCGGCCATTTATCGTCGAGTGTAGTAATTATTGTTGTATCTTCAGACTTCCGTTGGGTCCTTACGTGTTTTAAATCATTTGAGACTTGTTGTAATAACTTAAATATGAAAAATTTGTGCTCTTTATGTGATGTACTGTTGTGTCTGTTCATCAGCACTTCCGACTCGATCCTGTGAAAAGCGGAAATGCTACAGTGGGTTCGTCACGATAGTTTAACATAGGCTCGCTCAATATTCACCATGCCTTCAGGAACAAACCGATTTCCGAATAACCTCTCAAAAACCAGGATTTTTTGTTTGAGAGGTGCAATGAGTTCGACTGACGTTTCAGTTTTCAACTGTAAAATTTTCCAAACGTCCAATGCAGTCTGGTTTCTGCACTTGGATCTTGGCACACATCTGAAAGGATTACTCTTTTCCAGAGAATATATCACGTTACTATCTCAAGATTAATTCATAGTATGGTAAAGACACGTTTACTGGGCAAGATTATGGAACGGCTCCACACGAATTTAAAATGTAAAGGAAATAACATGATGCAATGTATCTAAAGTTCTCAAGCCTTTAATTAGCTGCTAGTTCTATACTTTTTGGATGCGATCATACTAGCTCTATACATTTATGGCTAGAAGTTTAGCACTGGCAAAAATATCTCAATCCAAAGTAACGAAACACGCCATCCTGGTTGCAGTGAACTTGCTTTGCGTTGGCCCCGTCTATACATTGCCTAGGCATTCTAGAGGATAATAATGCCTGAATTTTTAACCATCAGATCTTGATTTTGTGGATGAGATTTAGTCTCACATGGTAGAGAGAAAAAAATTCAGGCATTTTAAAGGATCCTAGCGCCTAAATTTTATTTACACCATATATACTCAAGAATTACACCGAAATAATCACTGTAAATCTGGTATACAATGGGTGTAACTTTAATATATATTGGGTGTAACTCAAGGTGAGAGAAAATTCAAGTATTCTAGGCCTTAGAAATACCTGCTTTTTATTTTCTTACCCATTCATACATGCAACTTAAGAAGAATATGTAGGAAAGAAAATATGGGCGCTAGAAAGCAACAGAATGCCTAGGCAATTTTTAGCAATCCCCTTTTCTTGGCGATGATAGCCAGACTACAAATCTTTCTCACCTTCAAAAACTAAAACCTGGAAGAAAGTAAATGGCATAGCAGATTAAAAGTGTGGTTCCATACAAGTATTAATTCAAGTTCTATATATTGCAGAGAAATTTAAGAAATTAAAGTATAAAACTAAATGTTATAATGGGATTAAAAAATCAGTTGTTCCATAGAATTAGAAGATCCACTTATATGACAGAATTTTAAAATTCCAGAACAGGCTTCCATGAATTTGAAATCTAGTCGGTAATTCTTAAGCTTAGTCTTATTTACATGTTTGGTTAATTTGACTAAAACATTGAACCAAAGCAACAATGATTTGTTCAGTATCCAGTATATAGCCATGATATAGTATAACTGTAGAAGCATTTATATTTTTCAAGATGTGAATAAGGCAGATCATAAGTTTTGTGAACACAGTTTAAAAACGTTCAGAGCAATGAAAAGTTGGATAAAAGCATACAGAATAAATAAACAAAAATATGACTGTACAAAGAATACACATTATCACCAAGCTGACAAAAATAAACTGCAGTTCCAACAAACCAACATGATGTTTGTAATACACATCTGTAGGATTATAACTGAAATGGTTACGTAGAATACACATAATATCAACCACTCAAGTGCAGCAACTTGCATTTGTAAAGAACTGTATGAAGGCTTAGTGAGCTAACAATGCATATATACCATAATGTGTTATAATGTTGAGATACTGCTCAGAACTAATCAGAAGTCACATATATAGTCAGATTTAATCAATTCAGTCATCTGAATCCATTCTAACTAGAAGGCAACCATAGTCTTACTGTCAATCCAAAGCAATCAAATTTAAGTAACTCCATGTATAGATTTAAGCATATGACATGCCAAAAAAATATGTCCTAGAGTCATTGTCCTAGAGCGTTAACAGATATTCTAGTGAACCTTTATTTCTCCCAAATGAAGATTATTACAGATAGCACGTGTCAGAAATAGAGAAACACAAGTAGAGTCTCAAATTTGCTTACGTATGTGAAATGCGCACAAGAACTTCAGAACTTGGAGAATCCTCTCATCAACCACATCACACTTGATTATGACTTCCTCAAGGTGTTCTGAAATTGCAGATGATCGCCCCATCGAGCTAAAGCTCCCTTTCATCTCAATTTTATGTCCATATCCCTGTAGTGAACAAGTGAAAAAAAGAGACATTCTTCTAAGATGAATCAGCATTGATGTTGAAATCCTGATGAGACGCGTCAATTGCCGATTTTTTTGAGAGAGTATTTATGTACCTCAGAAAAGAGTTGAAGAGTCAGCTTCTCCAGAACTGGTGAACGCTCAAGAATACAAGCTAGTGCACCAATGTCGTTAGAGACGCACCAATATTCATTGAGAGTTAGAGTCCTTAACTTGCTAAACATATGGTACCATCTCAAATCCCTTTTGAACATAAACTGGACAAGATCCAAGCCGAAAACATGAGACAGTCATCACAGTGAACATATATTGGTGCGAATACGAATACGTCCAGCAACTACGAATACGATATGATTAAAGGAAAGAGAGCAAGTATACCATTGGACGCACAGAAGTCAGCTCCAAACACTTGGCTGCAGATAAACCCATCAAAAGCACACAACCAAGCCCGCTGTGGCCTGAGTTATCAGAACTGGCACAAGACTCGCAATCACAATCCAAGTTCGGACCCAACAGTTTCTTGCAGCTATCATCACAGTTCACGTCTATTCGCACAGATGCCTCTACCAAGGACGGCATGTTGCCCACAAGCATGGGAGTCTTCCCCTTGAAATGCTGCAGACACAACGACAACAGATTCGGGGTACAGATGCGAATCGGAACGCTCGGATCCGTCGACACAGAGCTCGGAATCAACTATGCTGAGGACCTGAGGTGTTCCAGGGACTCCGACCAGATGGTCGTCGTCTCCGAGAGCGAGAATTCCGAGAACTCAAACCGTAGATATTCCAAGGCCGGGCAGCCGGAGAAGTTGGGGAAGCTGCTTTGCACCCGCACAAATCGAAGATCTAGAGTCGTCAAGTGCTGGGAGACGAGGGGCAAGTCGTCTAGCTCAAGAAGGCGTCTGGCGCGGCCCTCTGACGGCAGCGCGTTCAGCGTAAGCAGCCGGACGTTGCACATGACGGCGTACCGGAACCAGAGGTTTACGCGGGGGACGTCTTCGTCGTCGAAGCCGTCGAAGTAGAAGTCGCATACCTCGAGAGGCGCGCCGCAGCGGAGCAGCAGCAGGTGGTACACGAGCTCCCGGTGCTCCCTCACGTGCTCCTCGATGTCCCCGATGTGCAGGCCCGTGGCGGACTTCCAGAGGTGGCGCCAGCGCCGGGCGAGCACGCACGTCTGCACGGCCTCCGCCGCCGGCAGGAAGCCGAGGATGTGCTCGAGGACGCCGTCGGGGGCAGGTCATCTATCCGTCCGCCGACCGCAGGAGGCACCGGCCCGTGTCTCCCCCGATGCATAGGCCGCGTCCCTCGCCGGCGATCCCGTCCAAATCAACAAGGGGAGGAAGATTTTAGGACGACCACCACCTCAACTCTTGTCGGCGGCGGCTTCTGCTTAGTCTGGTGGTGCAAGGACTTCCTCCAATTGCGAGCATACATCAAGGGATTGGAGCTGGAGAAGAAGGGCGTGAGAAGACAGCAACGGATCTGAGTGGAGTGAAAAAGCAAAGCAGAGTGGGGAAAGCAGATGAAGCAGGGGTTTTCTCAGGTGTGCAGTGGCGTGCGGAAACTGGACGACCGGTAGTGGCACGTGAGGCCCGAAAATGTTTTTTTTTCTTGCGAAAATGCCTGGAAATGATTGATTGGATTCCGTGTCACAATTTGTCAAAACTTCCAATCCTGTCTCACTTTCACTTTTCCAAAGGGAAAAATAAAAATTTAAATTGTACTCAGGAATTCTTAAACCCGCCAGCACCCGAATTTTTTAACTAGGAATCACGCCGCTATTTCTTCTTGAGACTTTCTCTATGGGCTTGTTTGGCATGGCTCGAGCTATGAAATCCATGCAGGAGCTGGATTTTTTAAAACAAATTAAAATATTTTAATTTATTAGTTTTAATCTCAAACAAAGAAAACGACTCAACAAAAGATCCAAAATTTATTTACAGCTCCGGCTTCAAGAATTTCTGGAGCTCGCACCATGCCAAACACCTCCTAACTCTGGCAGGATCTCTCCTTCCCTATCTCCCTGTTGTAGTTTCAAAAGGCTAAACTAGATCTTGTAAGAAAATGATCTCAAGAAAATCTTGTGAGAAAATGGAGAGTAATAGTAATTTGGACTTTATTTTGTAGTGAATCCAGATCAGACACACCACATACATTCATTTATTTCGAGGCAAAAATCATTTGAGAGTAATGGCAGAAAAAAAGATTGTGTTATTTTTCAGTATTATGCAGCAAACTGAAATAAGGAATGTCATACCAAAATATTGAACAGGTCAAGGTGCATAATAAGGTTAGTTCAGTGTAGTACCGTTAAGAACTCTCTCGCTCGCGACCTCTCCCTAGCTACAGTAGAGAGAGGGCGAAAGAGAGGAGACCACCCTTTCCGGCGGCGATTCGCCGGTCATCCCTATCCTCCGGCGGCCCGTAGGGCTCAGGAGGGCGGGGAGGATTGGGAATCGCCGTCCGGTCCTTTTTCCCTAGCGTTTTTAGTTTCTTTCTAGCGTTTAGGGTTAGGGTTCCGGTTCCGCTATGGCGGCGGCGGCCGGACTTCGTCTCTCCCTCGGCAGATCTGGCGATGGCGTCGTCGGCGGCGACGACAAGATCAACGGTGAGGCTGTGTGGAGTTTTTCTGCCTTCCGTTCTTTTGCGAAAGGGGGGATGGGCTTTTGGTTCCCCTCGCCGGCGGTGTCGGTGATGGTGGAGGTCGTTTCCGGGCTGTCGGCGTCAAGTTTCGGCGTCGACTTCTTCGGTCTTTTGATCCTTGCTGCTGGTTCTCCGATGGTGGTGCTCTGGATCTTCTTCCTCCTTCCGATGTCGTCGCGATGGCTGGATTGGGACCTTCTTCGTGATCATCTAATCGGCTTTGTCAACAAAGTGTTGTGGTCGCGGACTTGGATGGAGGAGGAGCCCGGAGGTCGCCGTTCGTGGTCTCTGGCGGCGAGGACCTGGTGCTTCGGGAGGTTTCGAGAGGAAGAGGGACTTTGTTGTAATTTCCTTTTCTTTGAGGGCCTTCCTGTAAATGTTCTCAGGGGTCTGGTTGTAAAAGGATGTGGGATGTACTTCTCAAAAAACTAATATAGATCCCCCCTTTTTCGCAAAAAAAAAAAAAGGTTAGTTCAGTGTCAAAACGAAAGCTGACAGACTATAATGATGCTGTCAATCCCTCTCCCTCCCCCTTTTCATCCCATCTAGCAAACAGAAAATAGGGACCATCCAAGTTTGTACAAAAACTGAAGCCTCAGCATAGCATTCAAGGTTTACCAGGGAAAAAAAATATATTTTTGTACAAACCGTAGGCTATGGTATCCAGTACTGTCAGAAATGTCAGAAGAAGGAACATGAGGTTATTTATGGTAGATTAAAAGTTCGATAATCTAGCAATGGAATTTCATCAATTGTTTGACACCCTGTCGATGATATGAGAACCATTTCTACCTTAATCTATCTAAACTAGCATTTGCAAAAAAAGCAAAGCTCACATATCATCTCAGCTTTGCATTCGGATTCAGCCATTTGATTCCATTTCAGAATAACAGACTCGAAGTCGAGAAATAAACATATTCAGGATCTATGAATGTACTTTGTATAAAACAATTTGTACTGTAATAAAATGAATAGGATTCTTTTTTTATAACTGCTGCCTCAGCATAGCATTCAAGGTTTACCAGGGAAAAAAAATCAAGTTTTTGTACAACTTGCACTGTCAACATTTCACACCGTAGCTATGGTGCATCCGTACATGTCAGAAATGTAGGGGAATGAGGATATGTAAGGTAGCTTACAAATGTTTAATGTGGACAGGATTTCAAGACTTTGAGAACTGTCGATGATTGAGCCCACCTCGTATAAACAACATTAATGCGCAGGGCAGTGCTGGGCTCCTCCGTCCTAAATACGATCGGTTGGGTCGGTCATACATCTTGTACTACAACAATTTGTATGGCTGACTAGGACGCAGTGGCGGACCTAGGCCCAAGGCGGGCAGGGTGGGCCGAATCTTTTACACCACACCAGCACATGACGTAGGGTTGGCCTTCAAAGGCCCGAATGTGTATAAACTCGGCGTCTGTGTTACATCTGTTCTATTCTTGCAGCGCTCCATTGACAGTTGGCGCAGGGCAGGGTGGGCCGCCGTCAACCGATGGCTATCAACATCTACATAACTTCGCTGGCTGGCTGGACGTCGTCGTCGCTAGGATCAAGATCTACGTCAACTTCGTCTAGGAGCTGTTCATCGGGCAGACCTGGCGCTGCGTTTCAAGTCCGAGAGATCGAATCCCCGTGTCCTGGGTGACAGAATCTGATGACGGCTCGTGGATTTTGATGAGATCAAGAGGTTGACGTGCAAAAACCAGCAAGGATTTTCTTGCTGCGACCTGCGAGGAGTGAGTGGGGAAAGCAGAAGAAGCTTGCGGGCTTATCTGGGAGCGGTGGCCAACAGTTCGATAGGTCGTGCTAGAGACTGACAACTTGACAAGTGAGTCTTTTCGATCAGCGGACCCATGAGTCATTGACCTTGTCAACCGGGGCCCGGCTGCATCATCTTGTCACTGTTGGGTATTTCTCTATTCTTGTTGGCGAAATATTTATTGTCAATCTAGGAGCGTAGGTTAAGCACATTTTAGACGGTGATCCCTTGTACAGATTAATAAGCTTGAATCAGAGTTATCATAAAGCGATCTTTAGGCACTACTGAATTTGCAAGAACAAAAACACGCACTAAGTGGTTTTAGCTTATCGAACGTGACCATATAGAAACTATTCAATTTGTTTGATCGTGGCAAGCAAACTTGAAAATGAGACAGACCACGGATGAAGTTGAGGCATATGGTAGCTCTAGGTTACAAGAGATGACTGAAAGATTTATCTTACAAGATAAAAGGTCATGGGAATTTGAAAAACAAATTTAAGTCTGCTATTAGAAGCACATTAAGCGGTTTTTCTTAATAAATTCACGGGGAAAAATAGTGTGATGCGAAAAACATCATGGAAAACTGAGGCTTCGATGGATAATCCTTTGTCAAACGTTCCGACTCCCTGTCTCATTTCTCTTTTCCATCTTTACTATCTGACGTCCTTTCAGCAATGACACTGAGATGACTAATCAGGTTATGATACAAAGGAACTGGTCAGATTACCATATCAAGGATGAACCAAATTTCAAAAAGCATCCAGATTGTAGAATAATTAGTAGTGCTAAGGAAATATCATGGCTATATATGGAAGGTCCAACTAGATATCCAACGATTTCTGCTGCCAACTTTACACACCAACTACCCATACACACAATATGACAACCTTGTCACAATGCACCTTAGCCTCACATTTCTTAGCCAGACGGTAGAGACACTTGATAGCTCGAATATTCTTGTACCTAACAGAAACTGAAACCTATATAGAAAATGAAAGACGCATAGTAAGTTAAGAGTAGTTGATATGTGGAGACACGGATGCTCTGTTACTTGACCGAAATTCAAAAATGAATGAACAGGTTCCCTTGAATAAGAAATTCACTTAACCAACACTGCATATATTCTGATTTGCATATTCGATAAATCTAGCAACAGATACACTACAATCAATTCTTCTTAAATCTAGCTAAACTAAAATCTGCATTGAGAAGAAAGCAAAGCCCATATGATCATCTGAACTCTGAATTTATTTAACTCACACTTGTATTTCCATTCAAACAATCCAACAAGCCAAAATTTATAAGTTTTCTAGAAGTGAATGTAGTGCTTCCGGGTCTATCCATGTATGAAATTCAATTATAAATGAAAAAATGTGGTGTAAAGCTTATCTGCCAAAAGAATGATTATGCAATGCAGGGTTTCGTTTATCTATAAATTGATATCCTAGGTCTGTCAGTCCTAGCATTCGAGGGTTATTTTTGTACAAACTTGCAACATGTACATTCTTTCACATAAATGAATGTTATGTTAAATGTCCGAAATGTAGATGAATGTGGAGCATTGCAAGCTAGCTTACATATATTAAATTGGTCTAAAAAAAAGCTTACATATATTAAATGTAGACAGGAGCTCTAGGACTTTGAGAACCCTCTCATCAACCGCTTCACACTTGACCTCCACTATGTCTAGATGTTCTGAAATTGTTGCTGGCGGACCCATCGGACAGAAGCCCCCTTTCATCTCCACGTTATGCGTAGGCCCCTGCAGCAAACAAAACGAGTCTCCAATGTTGAATCACAGGTGTCATTTCTCTAGTATGTAATAATTTCCCTTATATGATGTGTGTACCTCAGAAAATAGTTGAAGAGCGAGCTTCTCAAGAACTGGCGAGTGTTCAAGGATACATGTCAATGCATGAAAGTCATCAGGCACACACCAATATTCATTGAGCAACAAGGTCTTTAAATTGCTAAACATAGGGCACCATCTCAAATCGCCTTTGAAAATAGTCTGTAAAAAGTTCGAGCTGATAAGTTGAAATAGCTTTTTTTTGGTGGATAATAAGATGAAATAGCTGAGCATAATTGATGGCAATGTGCATCATGCAAGTCCATCTATCGGTGTCCAGCAACAATTAAAACAGATAATGCTATGAAATAAAAGGATGAGTTATATAATTATGGAGCTATAATATAACCGAGGCGAAGAGTGAGCATACCACGACGGGGTCAGAAATCAGAGCCAAACTCTTAGCTTCTGACAAACCATTTAGAAGCACACAGCTAGTACCGCCACTGTGAAGGTTAGCAACACTGTCACACAGCTCACAAAGACAACCATCAGAGTATGGATCATCTTTAGCGCAAACGTCGGAACACCAGCCGGTTATTCGGACAAATGCCTCCACTAGTGATGGCATTGGGTCAAGCATGGGAGTCCTCTCCGAAATGTCGTCCTGATGCAGAGAAACCAGATTTGGGGTGGAGATGCGAACGCGTAAATTGAGACATAAAGGATCATCGAAACACGAGGAAATGATCCTGAGATGCTTAAGGGACTTGGACGCGATCTTCGTGGCGTCGTGCATCAGGCCACACTCGTGCAATTCCAGATGTTCCAAGGCCGGGCAGCAAGAGAAGTCAGTGGCAGAATTGTGCAGCCGCACACCGTGAAGGTATAGCCTCGTCAGGTACCGCGAGACGAGAGGCAGGTCGTCTAGCACCAGATAGAACTTATAAAACATACGGACCTTGAGCACCTTGACTTTGCAGAGGATAGCGTGCCGGACCCAGAGGTTCATCCTCGGCACGTCGTCGGCCTGGAACTTGCCGAGGCTGATCTCGCATGTTTCGAGTGACGAGCTGCCTCCGCAGGAGGAGGAGATGGTCCATGAACTCTCGGTTCTTCTTCACTGGCATCGGTCTACGGTCGTCATCGCGCCACCTGATCCGCAGGGTGGCGGCGGATTTCCAGAGGTGGCGCCACCGCCGCACCGCGGGGCTAGTACGGATGTCCGCACGGCGTCCTCCGCCGGCAGGAAGCCGAGGATGTGCTCTAGGACACCGTCCGGCATGGCGTCTATGCGTCCTCCGCCGCCGTCAGCCTCCGGATTCACCACCGTCTTTGTGCCGGCATCCACCGTGGACATCATCTCGGTCGTCGAGCTGCGGGGCAAGAAACGGTGAGAAGATCGGGAGAGGGCCGGCCAAATTAACCAAGAAGAGGAGGATCAAATTAAAACGATGGCAACCTCACCTCACCGGCCGGCGGCGGCGGCTTCACTGGTGGTCTCGCGGTGCAAGGACGCTAGGTAAGCAGGCTTAGGAAAACAATTTCGGTGAAATTTCACCGAAACTTCTGAAATTTCGAATCTGTCGGTGGGGCCCGAAAAAAAAACGTTTCGGCCAAAAATTTCAGCCCAATTTGGCTTCGCGCGCGCGGCAGCCCGCCATCGACCCAAATTCCCGCCCAGTAGGGCCAGCACTCCCTTTACCTTCCCCCAAATCCCTAATAAATCGACTCATTTTCCCCATCGAAACAGAAGCTGCGGCGGCGGCACGCTGCAGCAGCGCACGCCCACGCGCCGTCGCCCTCGACCTCCGGCCATCAGCTCAGCCATCTCTTCTCCATCCCCACGCTCTCATCCTTGACCTCCTGCCAAGTGCCAACCAGTCCGACCTCAAGCGGCAAGCTGCAGCTTGAGGGAAGCTGGTCGTGAGGTGTTTGAAGCAGAGGAACCGCGATGCTGAGCGAGGAGGAGCGCCAACGCAGGGCCAAGGAGAAGGGGAAGGAGACATGTGGTGGTGCTGGAGCAGGAGGGCCATCTAGCGGCGCCGGCGGCAGCGGTGTGTCCAGAGGCGTCTGCAGCGGCGGTTTATCCACCGGCGCCGGCGACAGTACCACGACATTCCCGACGGTTGTTACACAGAAAGGTGAGCAATCTATTGCTAACGAGAGATGCATCGATTGTACATTAGTACAGCTAGCTGTTGGTTGTGTTCTCTGCTAAATCATTGAATAAAACATGTTTCTTTATGCTTTATATTTGATCTGCAGCACTGCAATTATACTTGGCTACTTGTTATTGAGCATTTGCATATTGGCTTTAGATACAATTCGTAAGATGACTGGTTAGTATTACAATATATCGATTGTAGTAGCATGTTGACTGCTATCATGTTTGATATTTGTACCAATATACAAAACTAGGCAGAAAAAATATTAGTGTAGTAGGTGCTTACAAATATTTCTGTTTTTTCGTTGAATTTTAGGGATTTCGATGCGACTACGAGGACCAATTGATAAACCATGGACCCATGGCCAGAGGTGGAAAGCTCAAGGTTTCAAATGCAGTTATTGTCCTGTTTCAAGGGATAGTGGAGGTGCAACTCGTTTGAGGAATCATCTAGCTGGACTGTCAGGAGATGTGGTCGCATGCTCAAATGTGCCACGTAATGTCCGAGACATAATGCTCAACTTAGTAGCATCAGGGAAACGAAAAAAGATGGATATTAGGGAGCATCGTCTCTATGTTGAAAAGGCAATCATGGATGACACTTATGGTGCAGCTAGAAGGGCTAACATTCCTCCAGATGAAGCAGCCCAGATTGAGATGGCAATAAGAGAATCTCTTAGGCTGACTTCAACAGCGAGCGCATTTGCAAATTTGCGTCGCCCACGCGGCACTGTGCGTCACGGAAACGTCTCCAACAGCAGGGGCAAAAGGGATCGCATATTTGCGCTCGAGGAGAGAGGGCGCGCAACAATACACTCCCTCTCTCCTCGCGTTGCATTTGCGCGGGCCCACCGGCTTCGAGGAGAGATGGGCGGCGCGAGCGCGGGCGCCGGGGAGAAGAGAGGAAGAGGGGCAGCGGCAGCGGCGCACGGACGCGGCGGCGTGGTGTGGGGGAGGGGAGAGGGGCTCGCGCAGGCGCGGGCTCGGCGCACGGCCACGGCGACAGTGGTGCACGGGCGCGGAGCTAGGCGGCGGGAGCGCGAGCACCGGAGAGGAGAGAGGAAGAGGTGCAGCGGCGCACGGGCGCGGCGGTGCGGCGCAGGGAAGGAGAGAGGAAGAGGGGCGTGCGCAGGCGCGGGCGCGGTGGCGGCGACGGCAGTGGTGCACGGGCCGGAGCTGGGCGGCGGAGAGAGGGAGATGGGCGGGGTGCGGCATGGCCGTCGCCGAATTCGTCATGGCCGTCGCCGAATTCGACATGGCCGTCGCCGAATTCACCATGGACGTCGAGCCTCCACCAGCCTCTCCTGCCTCCACCGCCCAATTCGTCACCCAGCGGCACGGGCTCCGGAGGGCGGCGCTGGGGAGGCGAGCGCGGGCGGGGGAAGTCGTCGAGGAGGCGCTCCGCGAGCGGGGAGTCATCGTCGAGCTGCCGCACCAGCGGGTGGAAGCGCGGCGGGAGGCGCGTGGCGAGGCGGCGGGGGGCAGGGCGCAGCGCGCGGCGGGCAGGAGGCGGCGGCGCGCGCTGAGCAAGCTCGGGACGAGCGGGGCGCACAGCACGATGGGCTGGAGGCGGCGGCGCGCACATGGCGAGCGGGGCGCGGCGCGTGTCGGCCGAGTGGGGCGCGCGGCGCGTGTCGGCCAGTGGGAGGCGGGGCGCGAGATGGCGAACGGCGGCGGGGATGACGAGCGCGGCGTGTGGCAGGCGAGCGGGGCGGGTGTGGAGGTGGGCGGCGTGCGGTGCGTGAGCTCTTGCACGGCGGCAATGGCGGCGAAGGGGAGGGCCTCGAGCTCGAGCGCGGCCGGCGAGGATGGCGGGGAGGCGGCGGCCTGGCAGGGATGGCGGGGAGGATGGCGGGGAGGAGGCGGCTGCTCAAGACGTTTGCGTATGCGTTTGCCTGCTAGCTGTTGGAGAACGTCAACAGAAATTGCTCATGTGGCTACTGTTCACGCGTGGCAAACCGGCTTTTGCCCCTCCAAAATAGCTACTCTTGTTGAAGTCAGTCTTAGGGATGTTGGCTGGCAAGGTTGTGGCAGCTCACCACCTTTCAATAGGGCAAGTGGTAGCTCACCACCTGTCAATAGGGGAAGTGGTAGGTCACCACCTTTCAATAGGGCAAGTGGCAGTGGCAGTTGCTCAGGTAATCAAACTAAAATGGATAGGTTTTATCGAAGTCCAAGTGTTTCAAAAGCTCCCTTTGATATAGATTTGGCTCGTAGTTTGTCGCCGTCACAGCCTAGGGTGGACATTATGCTTCAAGGAGATACTAAGGTGAGGCTTGGGAAAGCATTAGCAAAGTGGTTCCATGCTAATGATATACCTGGAAAGAGAGCATGCTTTCGATCAGCCATTAAGTTAGCTCAGCAGCTTGGTGAAGTTGCTATTCCATGTGGAAGAGAGATAGATGGTCCATACCTAAATATGAACTATGAAGATCTGCAGGCTCACATGGCCGATTTCAAAAGCAAATTGGGCTCAATTTGGAGTTACTGTCATGTGCGATTCATGGACTAGACCGACCATGATGTGCATTATTAATTTCATGGTGTTCTGCAATGGACAAATGTTCTTTCACAAGTCTGTAAATGCAACTGGCCTTGTCCAAAATGCAGAATTTATTTATGGGTGTATCAAAGAGGTGATTGTTGAGGAGATTGGAGAACAATTTATTGTTCAGCTTGTGACAGACAATGGTTCCAACTATAAGAAAGCATGTCAGCAACTCACCAATGAGTTTTCACATATTACTTGGCAGCCATGTGCAGCTCATACAATCAACTTGATGCTGAAAGATATAGGATGTTTTGATGAGGTTGCGACTTGCGGAGGTAGTGGATATTACTTATAGGTTTTTCTACAACCACAACAGGTAACTCTCTTTTTTCTTTGTACATGTGGCGCCCAATACAATTATTTCATATACAATAATATTTTGTTATCATTTCAGGCTACATGCTATGATGAGAGAGAAGATAGGTGGAGAGCTTATTCGGTGGAATGCCACTAGGTTTGGCACAGTTTTTATGTTCTTGCAGAGCTTTTGGGACAGGCAAGATAAGTTCCAAGCTTGGATGATATCTAATGAGTGGAAAAATAGTGAGTGGAAAAATGATGCTGAGCATCTATTTGCAACTGATTGCTTGATGAATAGGCTCTGGTGGGACAAAATGGAGCTGGTGTTGAAAGCTGTCACTCCAATCTATTCTGTACTTCGCTTTGCTGATCAACAAAAAAATGGAACTTTATCTGGATTTTTACCAAGGATGCTACGTGCGAGAGATGAAATATTTGGTAAGCTAAAGCATGATGATCGTGCGACGCTATCCCTCTTGGACAGATTCATGGAAGTAATCAATAGAAGAACTAAATATCTTCTCAATGAGACGCTTATGCTCGCAGGTACAGACTTGATATCTTCTTGTGATGCATTCTCTTTTCTGAATTTTTTGCACTTATTTACCCTACTAGTTAGGCCGTCTCCATTTGTCATGCATTATAATTTTCTGATATTACTGTACTTGTTTACTCTGCTAGCTGCTGCACTTGATCCAGAAGCCTTATATAAGTCAAAACTTGCACAACATCAAAGCTGTCATTTGGCTGTAACACTTGCACTCAAGAAGCTTGCAAGCTCACCTTTGGAGGCATCAGCTGCAATAGACCAATTTGTTCTTTACTTCACCACAAAAAGAGGCTTATTTGGAACACAAGAGGCTCGTTGCTCGGCACTTCATGGAAATATGAGTGCAGGTACTTACATTTTAAGTCCAAAATCTGTTTTCTTGTGCTTAGTAATGCTGCTGGACTGGTGTTTATTTTTATTCATTGCAGCTGATTGGTGGACTTCGTATGGAGGACAGTGTAAAGAACTGCAAAAGCTTGCAAAGCGCATCGTTTCACAATGCTTGTCGTCTAGTGGGTGTGAAAGGAACTGGAGTACATTTGCTTTGGTACATACCAAATTGAGAAACAGGATAGGTTATGAGAAGCTGCATAAGTTGGTTTATGTGCACTATAACTTGAAGTTGTGCATCCAACAGTTTGAAGCTGATTTCCATAGCCATCAAGAAAAAAGATACTGATCCTTGTAGCGTGATGATGGATGTTGCTTTGTATGATGAAGGGAACCCAATCATGGAGTGGCTTAACAAGTCTATGAGTGGGTCTACACCGACTCTTGACGAATACGATGATGATGATGAGGACTGGACAGCACCTGGTTCCTTTCTCATTGAGGAGTTAGAGATGGATGCAGAAGAGGTAGCTGCATTTAAGAGGAAGCTTTTGTTTGGCGAAAAGGGTTCCAACAAAAGAAAGATGAGACCACTGGATGAAGACCAAGAAGATGAGTTTGTGGATGATGATGGATCAGATTCTTCTTCACATGAAAATCCTATTTATGTTGAGTCAGGGGACAGCAGCTCTGAGAGTGAAGGTGATGTGAATTTCATTTAGTTCAACTATGATTTATATTGATAAACATGATGTAATTTTCGTTCTTCAATTTCCGATTTGTCCAAAAGGTGATGATGATGCCGTCGGTGGTGACGTGGTCCTGTTACCACCCATGATGGTGATGGAGCTGATGGCATTGGATCCAATGGTGGTGCATGTACATTAGCTATATATCTGACATAAATATTATTTGCATCACATGTGTAGATAGACTAATATTCGACATTGTAGGTGCTGCTGGGAAACAAACATCACTTCGTCCAAGATCAAGCAGAAAAAAGAGAAAGCCAACTACCCTCAAAAGTGTCTATGAACTTTAAAAGGTTAGATTACCATCTCATCCACCAGTTCATTTGTAAGCACTGCATTGTGATTTGAATTGATGGCTGGACCTTGAACATTTCACGTGTAAAAATTTGTAGTGATTCAAGCATTCTAGAAGATGTGGCTGTGGCGCCCTTCAGCTTGTTTTGTTGGTTCTGAAGTGCAATGGCTGTATTTTGTTGTGACATAGCTGTTCTTTTGACACCCCTGTTCCTGATGCGATTGAAGATATCAGTGTGTAATATTTGGGACTTTTAACTATCCATGGACATCGATCTGTTAGTTGGGACATTGCATTCAGGTTCAGGACATTAATATTGTGTTTGGCACCATCAACATGCCTAACGTGCTAAAAACTTTTGAAATATTTCTCTTGTTGGTTCATTTTATATAAAACTATGATGTCTAATGATTTGTGATAGTTTTTAGTGGATTTCTGGCAAAAATTTTCAAAAAATTTAAATTTGTTTGAATTTGATTCCGAAATTTCTGAAATTTCGTGTTTTCCGGCAACCTCTGAAATTTTTTTCCTTCCGAAATTGTTTTCCTAGGTAACCACGCGAAGCGATCAGTTCTCGGGGAGGAAATACCTTGGGCCCGGAATTGAAGAATCTCATAAGAGGGTCGTGCAAGAACCAGCTCAAATTTTCTTGCGCGTAGTGGAGGAGAGAAGAACCAAGCAGGAGTGAATGGGGAAAGCGATCGTTGGAAGCAGGGTTTTCCCAGGTGGACGGTGGCATGCAGAAACTGGGAACTTCCGTTGGCAACAACCTGGGCACCACAACTGGGCCGGGCACCTTTTCTTGTGAACCTACCTACGAGTCATAAACCTTGCGCACCATGCCCCAGCTGCATCGTCTAGTCAGTTCTGCGTCGTCTCTTGGTTTCTTTTGGATGAACGCGTCTTCTCTCTTGGTTGTTGGGGAATTCAATGTCAATCCAGGAGAGTAGCAAAAGGTTAGGTTTTATGTGATCTCTGTAGATTTCCACGTTTCCTTTAGGATGGTGATCTTTTTGTGCAGATAAAGCCTAATGCAGAGTGAAAAAAAAAAACCTCATTGATAACAAACTTTGAAAATGACCACGTTAGTCACAAAGCCACATAGGCACTGCTGAATTGTTGTGAACATGCTTTGAAAATGACCTGTCTTCAGGGACGGGGTTCTCTTCAAAGTGGTGCCAGCAATTGATCATGCATGACCAATCTTGTTGCAGTGCGGGCACCTATCGGCGATTGGAAGTGTTTCCCTTTCTGCTGTTGCCGTTGCTGGTGTTGCGGCGGCCGCGGCCTCCATTGCCGGCATTCCCGCCGTAGCCACGTCCGCGGGGACTGCCGCGTCCTCGAGAAGCTGAATTAACAGAGGACTCCGACTGATTGCCATTAATTGCAAAGAGCGCGAGCCTCGTCTCGAAGCTCAGAAGCTGCTCATGGAGCTCAGCGACGGTGACCGGTTCAACGTGCGCCACCAGTGTCGGCCCAGAGGATCGAACTCCATGTCAAGCCCAGCGAGGATGCAGGTGACCATCTCCTCGTCGTCGAGTGGTTTGCTGGCAGCAGACATCTCGTCGCCCAGCATCTTCATCTTGCACATGCATATAATTAGAGACAGTCATGCTGCCATTCTGTGCAGTGGTCAGTGCGATCCGTGTGTTCACGGCCCTGGCACGGGTATGGGAATGGAACAGAGATCCAATGTCTTCCCATGATTCATTTGTGTGAGCGCTCTGAATTGAGAAGAAAACGCAAGCATGATTATCTGAGCTTTGCACTACTGAATTTAGCCATTTAGATTCATTCAAATTAGTCAACAAGTTCAGTTGTCAGAAGTTCTCTAGATATGAATGTACTACTGACTCAGGGTATCTGCATGTAGGAAATACAATTAAATATAAGTAACGCCATGCTTGTACACCTTTGTGGATCCTATCTTCCAATGAAACGCACATACAGGGCACGACCTTTTTCCTCTATAATTTGACATCTTTAAGTCCTAGGATTAAAGTTTTTTTTTTCAATGTTGCATTGTTTACATGCTCACACAAATGAAGGCTATGGTAAATTTCAGAATTTAGAGGAGTGAGATATATATAGCTTACAAATGTTAAATGTAGACAGAAACTCCAATACTTTGAGGACCCTCTCATCAACCATTTCATAATTGATCTCAACCGTGCCAATATGTTCTGAAATTGTATCCAATGGACCTCAGACTGAAGCTGCCTTTCATTTCCACGTTATGCTTATTAGGACCCTGCAGTGAACAAAAATTCTTCAAGATAACACAACTCACAAGTGCAATGTATGTCAGAAAAGAGTTGAAGAGTGAGCTTCTCATGTTCGGTTGAAGAGTTGAAGACGTGTACTCTCCCACAAGTACAAAATTTTGTTGCTGCACGGTGACTGGTGAAGTGGAGAAGCAGAAGTGAGCGGGGATAGGAGATGATGATGCTTTGGTGTTTCCTCAGGTGGGCTGTGGGTGGCGTACTCAAAGTAGGAACTTCGATGCCACACGCTGGCCACCAACATGTGGTCCCTCTATCTTTTCCAACGGACCCACAAGTCATAGGCTCTTGTCCAGCTGCTGCCCCTTCTCTGTTCTATGGGGAAATTCAAATATCAAAAAGAATGCATCTTTTTTCTTTTTGAGACACAAAAAAGAATGCCATCTATATCATGCTGATTTAATGGGCCAAATTTGTTGAACATGTTGGTTGAGGGGTTTTGAGGTCTGAACGCAATGTTGGCGGCGGACGTTTGTTGGACTTGTATGTGGGCGATATTGCTAGGCATGGCCATGGTGCTGCACCACCTCTCTGACATAGTTGGCGAGGGAACGTCTTGCAGGCAGTTGTTAGTATAGGGTCCTGATCAAGGGATGCGGCTCCATGGAGAATGGGTGGTAGCAGCGGTGGGGCAAGGCGACAGCTGACGCCCGGGAAGAATGTGAGTGGTGGTACTAGCGTGGAAGGTTGTGCTGGGTCGAGGTGAATGAATGGCTAGCAATTTGGGATCAGGGACCAAAGAGAAATTGGTATCAAGGACCACGGTAAGAGAATATTGTTTTGGTTGTTCCTGTATTTCTTTTTAGGTGGCAATTTCCGATATTATTGTGAATTGGGCCTAGTGAGCCGTGGCGTCAACCACAAATTCAAGCAACTTGCCCTGTTCGGCTGGTAGAGAATCGGCTGGCTGTTGCTGGTTGGTGAAGGGAAGAAGCATCAGCATTAACAGTACTCGTGAGAGGAAGAAGCACTAGCTGCAGCCAAAAGTGTGTGCCAGCCGATAACAGGCATAACATGAGGGTGACCAAAGTTGGGGGTGAATACACGTGGATTCATAACATGAACATGCATAGGTACCACTGAATTTACACCTCTACTGAAGAGTGAGCTTCAAATGACCACAGGCAAATCAGAGATAACAGAAAGGGTATTATAAGAGAACATGTTACATCGTCATCTCAACACTGAATCAAAGTATGCTCTAGGTCTGGATCGTTGATGAAATTAACATGAACCAAGAGTGCAAAAGAATAACATCACACGATCTGCCAGGTCTTTATGCTGGTAATTCGACAGGGCCAGAAGTCTAGAACTCGCACACAACACGCCAACCTGGTGGCAGTGGATTTTAGCCTCACATTTTCTTAAAACGAGAGACAGCAAATCCATTGAGCATTGACACCCAAATCTCCCTGCAACTCTAGTCAGCAGCTGAAGGCTGTACAAAAGTGAAAAGGAACCATAAGTCCAGAGTAGGTTATTATCCTACAGAAAGTGAAAACCCATTTATTTAACAGAAATCTAAAGTGCGGAAAGAGCCAATCCACTCAAGCAACAATCAGCTCAATCAGATTAACACATTGAGTTGGCCTGACAACATGTTGATCTTCTTAATTCTACAGACATGGTGGCTAAAACCATTTCTGCTTCTAACAATAATACATACTAAATAACATTTTGAATATAATGCACAGCACATATTTTTTTTTGGGAAAATATAAAGAGTTTGAACTTTCAAAATAGGTAGGTTATTCAAAGGATTTCGTTCAGATGCAAGGCAACTTATGCACAAAGGGAGCACAAAATAAGAAACAGAATATACGTGAGTACATATTTCTACACCTCTTAGGTTGGGTAAGAGTCATGCAATTATAGATCAAAGCAAGATGAGATAAAAGGCAGGAAAAGTTAAAAAAAAGGGATTCTTGCATATAAGTACATAGAGATATATAATTTATGTATAGATTCCCTAGAAATAAAAGACTGAATAATGCAACTACTGTGCATAGAGACCATGCTAATATTTGGAATTTAGGCATCTAAGATGATAACTAAAGGGCATGAGATAAGAACAATCAGAAAATGTACGGCAAGCAAGAATCCATCCATTGGTATTCAAATGTATTTAGTTAACTTGTGCGAAGAACAGTATGAAGGCAGATTCAATCAATAGGGAAGATCACTGATCATACCAAATGAACCATCAAGAAAAAGAAAAGCGGTGAGATAAACGGTCAACGAATCGAGTTACTGGTAAGAATAACAATGCGGATGTTTGAGATACTATTCAGAACTAATCCACAAACTGACAAGCCAACAAAAAAGCACAGTCCACTCCAAACTAATCAACAAGTCAAACAGTCTGCACTATTCCAGAAGTCAACGAATATTTTCAACGCAGTGCAACTCTACATAAATAACTATATGCACTTACCTGATGGCAAATCATTTATAAAGTACAGGGTGTTCTATGTCCTAGCATTCAAAAACTTTTCTAAACAACATTTCACTTTTTATTTTCTTCCATGCAAAAGAAGGTTATGGAAATGTCAGAAGTACAGAACAGAAGGAGAGCTCATGTTGGCTTACTTATGTTAAATGTACACAGGAACTTCAGAACTTTGAAAACTCTCTCATCAACAAGCTCACACTTGATTTCGACTATGTTAAGGTGCTCCGAAATTGCAGAGGATCGTTTCATTGAACTGAAGGTTCCTTTCAGTTCCATTTTATGGTCCAGCCCCTGCAGTGAACACATGCAAAAGCATATTTTGAGTATCAATCGGGAGTGTAACAAGTCTAAAATGCAGCAATTGACAATTTACAAAATGTGTACCTCAGAAAAGAGCTGAAGGGTTAGCTTCTCTAGAACTGGTGAGTGTTCAAGAATAGAAGCTAAGGCACGGTGATCATCAGGCACACACCAGTAATCATTGAGCACCAGATTCTTTAACATGCTAAAGGTAGGACACCATCTCAAATCCCTTTTGAAAATAAACTGGACAAGTTGCAAGCAAAAGATGAGACAATCATCGCAATGGAAGTGTAAGATGGTGGCAATGCATACAAAGCTCTTTCCTAAGCAACATCTTGAAATAGATAATGCAGTGGAAATAATGGAACAAGTGTAACATTACAATGGAACCAGGTAAGGTGTAACATACCATTTCGGGTTCAGAGATTAACACCAATTTCCTTGCTTTTGATAAGCCTTTTAGAAGCATAGAACTGCAATTGCCAATGCTACCACTGTCACAATACTCACAATCACAGTTCTGGCCAGCATCACATAGTTTCTTGCAGTAGTCGGCACATTCATCGGTTACTCGGACAAATGCTTCCACTAATGATGGCATGGTCCCTAGGATGGGACCCATGCCCCAAAAGTTATCCAGATGCAACGAAACCAGACTTGGGGTGTAAATTCGAAGGCGATAATACTGATGGACAGGAAAGTCGGTGATGCTCAGACTTTTTAGGGACTCAGACGAGATCTTTGTAGCAAACGAGAAGTTGCAGTACTCAAATTTCAGATGTTCCAATGCTAGACAACTAGAGAAGTCAAGGAAACTGTCATGACACGATACACAGTGAAGCTCTAGCATAGTGAGGTGTTGGGAAAAGATAGGCAGGTTGTCTAGTAAGAGCCAGGGGAAGAAAAGGTTGCTCGGCTTGACATGGAGTGTGAGCACACGAACTTTACACGTTACAGCATGCCGGAACCAGAGGTTCACCTGGTCCTTGCTATCATCTTTAGAGAAGTCACCGATCCTAAGCTCGCACTTGTAAAGAGGCGAGGCTCCGCGGAGGAGGAGAAGACGGTCCACGAACCTCCTGCGCACAGCCACAGACCCCGGTTCAGAATCGCGGAGGCAGCCAATGCGCAAGCCTGGGGCTGACTTCCAGAGATGGCGCCACCGACGGGCAAGCACACATGTCTGCACAGCCTCCTCCGCTGGTAGGAAAGACAATACGTGGTGCAGGAGCGCATCCGGAAGCGCGCCGATGCGGTCAACGCAACAGATCTCTGCTGGTGCTCCCTCTTCCTCCTTGACCCTCTTTTGGGCAGGCATTCCGTCGAACATGATGCGGGCGTTGACCCTGCGGGAAAAGATTCGGTCTAAAAACACAGGCATAGGGAGTGGTGGGAACAGGAAGAGGGATAATGAGACAAGCCGGTGGCTAGCTCACCTCACCGGCGGAGAGCTGCTGCGGCGTCCTCCCGGCAAGGACGGCGATGACGGAGGCTCGCTCCTCCGAGCAAGAAATCCTTGAATCGGAATCGCGGGCGTGCAGATGAACAACGTGCGGGATCTGAAAGAAGAACCAGGAGTCTACCAGATCAGCTCGCGAGGAGCGGAGAGGAGCAGACTCAGCAGAGGCAGGCGGGCGGGAGGAGAGGAAGGAGACGAACGCGACGAGGAATCAGGTGGCTACACTGGAATTTTTTTTTTTGAACAAGGGCTACACTGGAATGAGGTTGTGGTCGCAGGGAAACCAGGTGGGTCCGACGAGACGCTTCTCATGTCTATCGCGCCCACACATCAGGACTCCACTTAAAATTTGATTTGTGACTAGTACATTGCCCGTGCTAACGCTACGGTGAAAATTTGTTGAAAGCAAATCAAATAAAGCATTGACATATGTAAAAGAAGGTATGAAATGAGATGGATGTATTGAGCACTGCGGTAGTTACAGATTGGCCTTAGAAGTGACATCACACAGTCCTGAAATCATAACAGAAAACATTTTATTTCACAGATTCAAGATAGGCCTAGAGCTTATATGTAATTTGTCAGCAGCTTAGGGGAAAAAACGAATTATGCCCAATCAAGTTAAACCTACATTCTGGACCTCGATCGAGACACCCGATTATTGTTCAAAAGAAAAGGAGAAGGTTTATTTTTAACACCAAATGAAACGTAAGAAATCGCAACTGTTGAATGAATTGTCATGTGGTAGTCAAACTCCAGAAAGGTGAAAGATGCTCCAATTTGTCCATGCAAAGTTGATAGAGGTCACGTGAAGGCGCAGTTTTCTGACATTAAACATCTGAAACATACTTTATTGTTCACTAAGGAATTCAAGAATCTATAAAGAAGCATCAGCTTGCTTAGTGATAGCTAACATCAGTAAAAGAAACTCACATGTAGCTTGCACCCTTATGAAATTAGGTGTCAGGTCATCATCTAGTGAATCATACCTCATGTGAGTGGCTTCTTGTGCTGCAACAGGCAGCCGTAGAGTTTTTTAGACCAGTGCTGGAATCAATTGTTTGCGACAATGAGGATAGGTAAGACACAGAGAAAACATAGTCATAACCAGGCACCATACACTTTACTGTATCAGCAGCAATGTCCTCTATGAATAAAAATTAAACATGTACTACAAATCAGTTCTGTAAGCCGAGCAGGACATACGAGCACAGATGAGGAAAACACATAACTTAATGCAACAATTAACTGAGTTGGAACTGAGACATTTGTGGAAGGTTGCATGTATTTACGACATGCCTTAGATCTTGCTTTGTCAGCAGGGGATAGATCTGGCAGCACATCAATCAGATTAGTAATAATATCCGCTACAAACAAAGATAAACCATGTACTAAAGTTACTTCTATGAGGCAAGAAGAAAAGTGCAATGGAAATATAAAAAGACATGTAAGCATCTTTCAAAAGCTATGCCAATCGACATGATTGTGAATTAAGTGACAAAGGAGATAAATATATCAATATATAATGAAGCTTCTATTTTGGAGTAAAAGAAGAATAAAAGGCAGATGAAAATGTGGTAGATTCCAACGACAAGCATACTTCTCGAGTATTTACAGATTAGCCCTTTTTTTATCTCAGAGCAGCAACAATTAGAAGTGCACACACTAAGACACACCATACGACGGCATATAATTTTCGGCCTAGACAAAACAATATTACATCGACAATACCTGTAAAGGATAGTATCACATCTCTTTGCTGTATCATCCAAACCAAACTGCTAGCCAAACATTATAGAAGGGAATACAAAAGAATCAAAATTATACTGAATATTTAGTCAATGGTTTAGCAATATGTTTGCAACACAAAGCCATTTTTAGCATTTTACCTCTTCAGGAAGGTATCTAGGAAGCACATATCTACCTAAAAAGATTATTTTATATCTTCATAGATATGCATGTGAGATTCGGAATATATGCCTTTGTAATTGAAACATGATAGCGTCAGATAAATCATAGGCTGATAGCATGGGTATGCAACAGCGAAGCACGAACAGGGCAGTAGCAAGTTGGGTGGATGTACAGACCGCAGATCACTGCACTACATATCCAAATTGGAAGATGGGAATTCTCAAAAAAAAAAAAAGTAGACAAGATTGGGAGATGTAAAAGCTGCAGAGTCATATAGGTGGAGGAATCACCTTGATGGGGTACCTGAACACTGAATCGGGTAGTGTCGAGAAAGGGATCCCAGAAGGAGTGGCGGGAGAAATACAGAGCGGATGGATCGGAGCCGCCGGTGTGGTGTATCGTTCCGCAGGGATGGAGCAGAGCAGATTATCACCAAAACCTAAATATTTCCAAAAGAAGATTAGATGCAATAGAGCAGGAAAAGGGAATCGAGATGCTCCTCAGGGGAATCAACTGATTGGTTGCCAAATCGAGCTGCTGCTGCCTCAATTCGACCCATTTTCCCAACGGGACGACGTCCTGAGCACCCAAGCCCGGGCAGAATCCTGGGCGCGCTCTGCCTGGGCGGCATCCACCCGCTGTGTGCTCGCCACAGATCCACCCTGGCGCCGCCAGCTCGCCGCTACCTCGCTCCTCCCTGGGCAGCGCCGCCCCGGCCACCGTCGCGACCCGCCACGAATCGAACCACGTCCTCAGGCCTGGAGGTGCGGCTGGGGCGGGTGGCCTAGGGATGGCCGTGACGGCGTGGATCGTGGGGCGAGGGAGGCGGGTGAGGTTCGCAGGCGGGCTGTGCAGGGCAGCGGCGGTATGCGGAGGAAGGGATGGGAGGCGGAGGGAATCTTGCGGTGGCCGTGGAACAGAGGGGGGCAGAGGCGGCGCGACTGCTAGCTAGGGTTTGGGAGGAGCTATGCGCGCGAGCGGAGGCATGGATAGGTAGGGTTTGGGAGGAGCGCGTACTCCCTCTGCCGCTGTGCGGTGGCGCCGCAAGGGATGGGGGCGGGCGGCCGGGCGGGAAGAGTCGGCCGCGAGCGAGGATGCGGGCGCGGAGTCTTGGCGGCGCGGGAGGACGCGGTTTGGCGGTTGAGTCGGCGCCGAGTACTGTAGCAAGTAGGGCCCACGTGTCGGCGCCGAGTACTGTAGCGAGCACGGCGACGGACGACCACCGCCACCACCAACTCCTTCTTTTATACTCCCTCTGTCCCAAAATAGATGTCGTTTGACTTTTTTTTGACCGCTCGTCTTATTCAAATTTTTTGCGCAAATCTTATTTATTTTTTTACAGTTTATTTTATCATTGAATATATTTTAATCATGACATATTTGTTTTTATATTTAAATAATTTTTTTAATAAGACGAAGGGTCAAACATGATGTCCAGTGACAACTATTTAGGGACGGAGGGAGCAGATGGTATAGATAAAGGAATCGAAGGACATGGTGGTCGGGCGGCTCGGCCGCACAGCTTGCCGGCGATTCGGTGGCTAATGGCCGCGGATGAGTGGGGGAATCGAAGGAGGAAGACGAGGCGATCTCGTAGGGGTTCTCACCGTGGGTGGAGATGGACGAAGGCGTCCGGAATCGGAGACGGTGGCCGGCGCTGGTTTGGACCTCCCGTGGCGGCGGTGCCATGGCCACGGAATGGAGATGGGGACGGGTGGAATCGATGCGTCCCGGCGAGGCACTGCAGGTTGTGGTGGCGAATTCTTCAAGCGTCCTCCAGGTGCGGCGCATCGACGCGCAGATGGCCATCGGGGTAGCTCGGCTCGGGGAGCTCAGTTGGCGGCGTGGTGGGAGCTCGAGCGTTGGTGTTGGCGGGGAAGCAAAGGAGTAGGGGGCGGCGGTTACTTTATATAGGCTAAGAGGGCAGAGGAGGCGCCGAGGGAGGAGAGGATGCTCGGGAGGAGCTTCAGTGGCCATCAATGGCATTAAAGAGAGGTGGTGATGGTGGCGGCCGTTCATGGAAGAGGAGGAAGAGGGAGTGATGGGGCACTTGATGGCGCGGTTACGCTGCGCGTTCTTGGGGAGGCCGAGCGGGCCAGGAGATTGCGGCGGCGATGTGGCTCGGTCGGATGCAGCCGGGTGCGAAGCGGACGGGAGGAAGGGGATGGGCCTGACCGGTGGGGCCCGGGCTGTCAGTGAGAGAGGAAGAGAGAGCTGAAGAGAGGGAGAGATGGGCCGAGATGGCCGGCTGGGAGCAGGCCAACAGGAGAGGGAAAGAGAGCTGGACCGGCGAGCCGAGAAGGTTTGGGCCCAGAGACAGAGAGGATAGAAAAAAAAAGAAAAGAAAAAGGTTTTAAGGGTTTTCAAATCAGTCAAACACATTTGAATTCAAGAAAATTTTGAATTTAAGACCCAAAAATTGGAATGCACCAGCATGAATGCTCAAACAAAATGTGATCCTATATAACTTTTATTAGTTTTAGTTTAAAAAAGATTCATATGCCTAACAATATCAATAAAACCTAGAAAATTAATTTTGGGCTTCTTCGAAATTCCAGAAAAAACCTAAAGGTGAGATTAGGGTGTTACAAGAAAGCACGCCAACGGCGTACACCGAGATTGTGCAAGTGGAAGCAAATTGACCTTCCCAGGTGGTTAGGTCATCACAGACACGGGAAATTGCATCACCAGGGAGATGCCGTTCTCGTCTAAAGATTGATCCATTCCTTGCATCCCATAGCCACCAAAGGTCCGTCAAGGGAACGGAAGGCCAGCTGCCGGGGTCCTGAAGGGTCACTGATGGAGGAGCCCATGCATCCTGTTTAGAGAGAAAAAATAGCGATTTCGCTCTCTGCGCGTCACTACACCATGACATACTTTTGGCGACAGTGAAGTGTCGGGAAAGGTGGTCCATCACTGGCTAGTTATCTGTTGGTAAATGTTTATCGTTTCTGCTACACTATCTGTCGGCAATAGCCCAATAGGGCAACAAGTAATCTGTCGGTGTTGCTCTTCACCTCTTCCCAACAAAGAAACTGTCGGCATAGCTTCCACGTCAAATTATGTGTCGGCACATCTTCTTTATGGGCTACTTGTAATGTGTCGGCATTGCTTAATGGGTCTAACCCAAAAAAATGTTTCACCAAGGCCCAGCCCAGTGGCCAACCCTAACGCACCCCTTCTGCCACTCCTCCGCAGCCACAAACACTCGCAAGTCTCCAAACCCGCCGCAGCCAGCAAACCATGACCACGAGGCCGCCGCCACCGCCGCCGCACGTTGCCGCCGGCCAAAACTAGGGCGCTTGCCTGCGCAACACCCACCCCCACTACGTGCTGCCGCTATCAGCCCAGTAGGCAGCACGCCGCACCACCACCACCACGCGCAGAAGCAGCAGGAGCACCGCGCCGCCGCCTCGGACACGCGCGGGAGAAGCAGGAGCGATGCGCCGGCCCCGTCGCCAAGGTGCCACCAACAGCTTCCTGTTTCGCCTGCCCAGCTACGCCCCATCAGGATCTCACCCATGCCCTGGTCTTCATGCTGTGCTAGCCGCACAGATCTGCTCGGCCAGCACCTCCAACGGCCAAGAACACCAGCCTCCAGATCGAAACTCAGTTGCCATCCAGCAACACATGAGTTCAGATCCACACCGTCTCCAACTCAGCCGGAAGTCGGTGTTAATTTCTGGTAGGTTTACTTTTCAACCGACCTTTTCTTTTTGATTGTTGCAGAAAATAAATCCAGCCGCTCGTTTGAAAATCAAAATGTGTGCTCTGTAGATTTCAGCCACAAGTATGTTTTCTTGGGCCATGTACATTTAGAACTCGTCGACAACATGGTTTCCACTGCAGATGCCTGTAGGGTCTTGTATGTGCAGATACTCATGACTGACCAATTAATCTACATTTTTTACTGTCCAGATGCTACGGAATAGATTAAGCAAGATATCCATTTCTATCACTCCTCAATATTAGTAAGAGGATGCACGATTGGAAGCCTGTGTTGCTGCCTCAACCATTCAACAGCTGCTGGTATGTTTTTTTTTTTTTTTTTGGATAACGATGCTATGTTAGTGTTTAGTAATTCAGCCAGCCATCACTACTTACTGATAAGAAATCCTTTTCAGTTAATTTTGTTCTCTCTACCATGAAGTGCATATATATATTTGTTTAATCACTAGGGAAATCTGTGTTATCAAGAGAGCTATGCAAAATGAATATACGCTAGTCTAGTATGCTCTGCAGAATGAATATATCTTTGTACTTGTCTCTGAATGTTATTGGTGTGTGTGTTCAGAATTCATTTTTCTGATGGGAATTGTACATGCAATGCAGAGATTTCACATTTCAGAAATGAATGCCTCTCTTACATTCTCTATCACAAAGGGTCATTAGTGATTAGCTCTGATTTTCTGGGTTTACTTCCTGGCTGCATCCTTTCTGTTTGTTTCAGAAATTCTGGTGATGTTCTGTTCAGACGGCTTCACATACTTTTGTTCAGAAGAAAATGTCTCTTGCACCCTTGTTCACTCTAATTTTCAGCGGTAGAGCGAGATGCATCTAAATTTTGAAGTCTTATCTGACATTGTACTTAGAATAGTCGCACATACACCATTCTGCTGAAATGCAACCAATTAATGCTCAGTTATTGCTCCTTGTTAGGTGCTTGTCCTGGGCAGTCAAAAAATTTGAGTTTTTTTTTTTTTTTTTTTTTTTTTTGTAGTGGAACACTTTTCTGAAGAGATAGCTATGTGGCTGAAGGTATAACTTATACTTTGCATTATTTTTTATGATATAACTCATCTGTTTCATTATTTTGCCAACTGCAAAAAGTTTATGTTTGGATCACCTTGTGCTGCTGCTTAACTTCTTTTCATTGAAGACACTTAGCAGGCAACAAGGTTTACAAGTACTCTGGAATTGCAACCTCTTTTGCACCAAGGAAGTGTCACAAGTATTTTGGAGGGACTACCTTTTGTGCTGCAACCATTTATAAAGGAGCGCTCTGCAGAACGAATATATGCTAGTCTAGTAAGCTATGCTCTGATTGAACTTTCATATTCTTGCCTTGTGATTTAAAGAAACCTTCATATGGTTGTACGAGTCTGATAGTCTCAGAATATTACTAATGTATCTGTTCCGATTTCATTTTTCTCATGGGAAATAATCAACAAGTAAATGAAGAGATTCCAAATCAAATATTGCTTCTTGAAGCTCTGATTACTTTTATTGAACCAGTGCATGCTGAGTTTTCATTTACTTCTTGGTAGATGGTTTGCTGCCAAGTGCATGAAGTGGAGTTTGAAGTGTTATGGTTTGACAAACCTTGAGTATATGAATAGGTTTGAGGTTATATGGGCTTTAGATCTCCTCTGCAGCAACTAGAGCATATGAATTGAGATCCAGATTCCATGTTCAGTTAGGATTTGATCTGAAACATTGCTTTTATGTGATTTACATTGTCACACTTGTGATTGATGGTTATGACCCTTGTGAAATCTTCAATTTAATTGTGAATAATTGTTGTATGTGGACCTGTGTGACATTCAACAATTGATTGTTGCTGAACTGTGACTATGAAGCTTCTAAAGTTTGCCTTGTTTATGATGCACCTGCTCTGCTCCATTTGAATATCAATATTATGTTAAATATAATTAATTCCAGCAGCGTTGCCGACAGTTACATTGTCACAGATGGCCATGTAGCAGCACATGGCGCTGCTGCCCTCGGGAAAAGTAGATAACTGTCAGGAAAAAGTAGATAACTGTCGGTGTAGGTGTTAATTGTCGGTAAAAAATAACTGTCGGCATAGATGTTAACTGTCGGCGTAGGCAACCGAATTAGCTACATACTAACTGTCGGGATAGATGATAACTGCCGGGAAAGGTTTTCCCGACTGCTTCGTTTTCCCGACTGCTTCTACCGCGACTGTTTTGAAAGTGTCGGCATAACTTTTGCCCACACTTGAACTGTCGGCGTAGATACCTTTGGCCTACTGTAGCAAGTGTCGGGAAACATCTGCCATGGTGTAGTGCATGGGAGAAAAAGAATGCGGGCATGCCAGTGTACTAAGTACACAAAAGAAAAGATAGAGAACACAATCTTTATACATAGGCCAGGCCCCTTGTACATGTGTATGCGCTCCATAGCCTGCCGTTGGGCAGATCTGACATAGGCGATGTGGTCTTCTAGTTTCTGGGGCCTCGGAAAGCTCCCAGTAATTACCTCCGCAAGACTAGCTTGTTGGAGCACCTCTGATTAAGCTGCTGTGGTCGTCGTCTTCAATCTTCGCTTCACGTTCTCGATGCATGTGTTGGTGATGGTGGTGTAGATGTGGGCGTCGGCGCGATCCATGGCCTCGTCGGTGTCCATGGGCTGAAACGTCAGCAGCGCCTGCCCACGTCGTCCGGCCTCGTCGGTCTCGAACGACGTGTAGTTGTGGTAGTAGTCGTAGTAGATGCATGGTCACATGCAGCTTGACAAAGTTGATGTCGCGGTAGCTTGATTGTCGAGGTGCTAGTCAGCAAGGTTGTCGAGGTAGAGGTAATCTTGAATCTTGTCGATTCGCAGGGAAGTAGAGGAGATTAATGCGCCCGGGGCTAGCTTGTAACAGGAACGCATCTGTACAGATGCAAGTCTCCATGATCTCACGTGGTTTGCTTGTTGGCCCATGCAGTGCATGGCCGCGTGGAACACCCTTCATTGCTTGCTCGTCTCAGCTTGGCTCCGGCATGGTCGCCGGCTCCTGGCAACGATGAATCGACGATGGAGGGGCAGATCGTCGCCAGCTGCCCCCGGCAACTCCGATGATCTCACAGCACCCGGACGGCCCGCGTGCGTGTAGATTCATGCATACGATCTGTAAAAGAGAGCGCAAAAGAAGGCGTAGATGGTTAACCTGTCGTGTCGCCGAAGACGAACAGCGAAACCATGGCTCCTTGCTGCCGCTCACTGAACTCGCCGGCCTCAACTCCGACGCGGCCAGCGACTTGACGTCGACGTCGTGGATGGGGAAGTCGCACTGCCACAGAACAGGGCTTCAGCGACACAGTCTTTAGCGACGCAATTTGGAAACCCGTCGCTAAACTTGACAGCCACATCAAAAACCCGTCGCTATTCAGTTCACCGTCGCTAAACAGCAAACTGTTACAGACGGTAATTGATAAAAACCCGTCGCTAACCACTACAAATTTGAAACCCGTCGCTAATATTCCAGAAATTTAGACGGGTAATGAAACCCCGTCGCTAAGTTTCCATAAATTTAGACGGGTAATGAAACCCCGTCGCTAAGTTTCCTTTACTTGCTACGGCTGTAGGAACCCGTCGCTAAGATTCGTTTTCATTCCCGTCGCTAAGTTATAATAAGCGACGTTCTTTGAAACCCGTCGCTAGGTATCAAAGGCTTCACCGAGCAGGGCACAAGACAGCGACTGGTTTCAGCAGAGAGAGTATTGCATTGCACAAAGGCTCACCGCGCTGCCCTTGCGGCGGCGGCGCAAGCTAGCGCGCCCTTGCCGGCCGCCGTGGTGTCGACCTGCAGTGGCGCCCGTCGCCCCTCGCCGTCCGCCCTGCGCTGGACCTGCTGCGGCATCCTCGCGCGCTCGGCACGCAGCAGCTAGCTAGCGTCGATCCGCGCGCGCCACTCGCCGCCTGCCGCGCTCCGCCTGCCGCTGCGCGGCCGCGCCCCTTGCCGAGCTCCGCGTCGACCTGCAGTGGCGGCACCCGCGCGCGCCACTCGCCGTCTGCCGTGCGCTCAGACCTGCAGCGTGGCCGGCCGACGCTAGATCCCTCGATCTGCAGCGTCGCCCCCCGCCGCGCTTCACCTCGACGTTGCCCGCGCACCTCCTTCTAAGCTCTATAATCTGCACAGGGGAAGGTGCGGCCAATCTCCTTTGACCATGAGCTGATGCTTAGCTTACTGATGCAGGAGTTGTTTTTCATTTTCTAACTGCTGCTGTTGCAAATTTGTTGTGTTTGCTCAGCATGTTCTGGTAGGCGATTGTGCGGTGTGGTGAAGCCTTGAGCTGTTGCTTAGCTTGAGAATTTATGGTGTGGTGAATCGTAAACTAAACGAGGTCATTGATCGATCAAGTGATTTAATTAGATGTTGTGTAAGACTTTAATCGGGTCTAATTATGATTTACTGCATGCGTTTTGAAAACTGCAGATGGCGGAGCGGAGCTGGATGTATGTTCAGAACCGCACTTGTGACAAGTTCCTTAAGGGTGTTTTGGATTTCATTGCCGCCGCCGAAGAGGACATGAAGAACAAACAGAAAACAGCTATGTGTTGTCCATGCTATGATTGCAAGAACATCAAGAAGTTCCCCCATTCCAGGCACATTCATGAGCATTTGATAATGCGCGGTTTCAAAAAGAATTATCTAGTTTGGAACAATCACGGTGAAGAAGGAGACAATCCAGATGAAATGGCTCAGGATGCCGCGGATGGCGGTATCGATGAAGGAACTTGCAGTGGTGATGCAGATGATCAGTAGCTCACAGATGAGGACATTGTATCTTTGAGTGATGATTACGCTAACATTATAGAGGATATTGATCAGATGGTGGTTGACGCAGAGGGCAATGATGGGTATACTGATGGAGAGTTTGCGAAGTTCCAAGAGATGGTGCTGGACTCTAAGAAACTCGTGTATCCTGGTTGTAACAAGAAGTTCACGCGGTTGTACTTGGTTCTCAAACTGCTCCAGTTGAAGGCATCCCATTGTTGGTCAGATAGGAGCTTTAATGCCCTGCTACATCTTTTGAGGGACATGCTTCCTGAGCCAAATGAGCTGCCCCGAAACACATATGAAGCAAAGAAGGTCATCTGTCCTTTGGGGTTAGAGGTCGAGAAGATACATGCTTGTAAGCAAGATTGCATGCTCTATCGTGGTGAGTACGCAGAGCTGACCCATTGTCCTTACTGTGGAACCTCTCGCTACAAGCCTAGAAAAGATGGGGGTGACGATGCGGTAGCCAGTAAACGGAATGGACCTCCTAGGAAGGTGGTGTGGTACTTTCCTATCATCCCCCGTCTGAAGCGTTTGTTTGCAAATAGCAAGGAGGCCGAGCTCCTCCGCTGGCACGCTGAAGGTCGTAAGAATGATGGATACATTCGGCATCCTGCAGATTCAACTCAGTGGCGCAATATTGATTCAACGTACAAACCATTTGCCAAGGAAATTAGAAATATCAGATTTGCACTGAGCACGGATGGAATGAATCCATTTGGTGACATGAGTAGTGCCCATAGCACATGGCCGGTTGTGCTGTCCATATACAACCTACCTCCTTGGCTTTGCAACAAAAGAAAATATATCATGTCGACAGTGTTAATTTCTGGTCCAAAGCAACCTGGCATCAACATCGATGTGTACTTTAGACCGTTGGTGGATGATCTTAAAAGACTCTGGTCTGACGGTGTTGAGGTCTGGGATCAGCATAAGCGAGAATACTTCAAGCTGCACGCCATGTTGTTTTGCACGATACAGGATCTCCCAGCGCTATATGCCGTGTCAGGGCAAATTAAAGGAGGAAAGGGCTGTCCCGAGTGCTTGGATGACACCGAGAGCATTTGGCTCCGCAATTCAAAGAAGACGGTGTACATGAGGCATCGGCGTTTCCTACCCAAGTCCCATGCATACCGGTCGATGAAGTCTCAGTTTGATGGCACGAAGGAGATGGGGTCAGCTCCAAGGCACTTTAGCGGTGAAGATGTTCATTTTCAGGTCAATCAAATAGATTCCATCCTTGGAAAGAGAAAACGTGCTGCTAAAGGTGAGGAGAAGCAGTTGTGGAAGAAAAAATCTATATTCTGGGAGCTAGAATACTGGGAGCTCTTGGTTGTTCGACATTGCATTGATCTGATGCATATCAAAAAGAATGTCCACGATAGTCTTGTCGGCACCTTGCTGAATATGAAGGGAAAGACGAAAGATCATGCCAACGCTCGGGCAGACTTGAAGGAAATGGGCTTGAGACCTGAGCTCTGTCGCAAGGGTAATGATGAAGATCTACCTACATCTTGCATCACACTATCCAAGAAAGAGAAAAAGGAACTATGCGAGTTCTTCAGTAGCGTTAAGGTACCATCTGGTTACTCAGCCAACATTGGAAAGCTCTTTTCAGTGACAGAGCTGAAATGGGTTGGTAAGACGAAGACTCATAACTGTGATATCTTGTTGACTGCATTGCTTCCGGTTGGGATCAGGAACATTCTTCCTGAAAAAGTTCGAGAAGCCATCATGAGTCTATGCTTCTTCCTCAATGCAATATCGCAGAAAGTCATAGATCCAACATCGCTTGACGACCTGCAAAAGAACCTTATCAAGACTTTGTGCCTTTTAGAGATGTTCTTCCCGCCATCATTCTTCGATATGATGGTCCATCTTACTGCACATCTTGTCAAAGAAGTCTTGTACCTGGGGCCTGTTTACCTACATCAGATGTATCCATACGAGAGGTATCTAGCGGTTCTCAAGTCATATGTGAGGAACCCATCTTCGCCTGAGGGTTGTATTGCCGAAGGTTACTCTACCGAGGAGGTGGTTGAGTGGTGCATGAATTACATTGACCCAGAAGAGCCTATTGGTGTGCCAAAGTCTCCCCACGAGGGAAGATTGGCTGGTAAAGGAACTCTCGGTCAAAAAGCAATCACTCCTGATCTTAAGGCTTATGAACAAGCTCATTTTGTTGTGCTGCAACATATGAAAGAAGTGTCTGATTACATCGCAGAGCATAAGAAGTTGCTTGTTAAAGAAAATCCCGAGCGGAACGAAGCATGGTTGGCACGGCAACACATGATGAAGTTCAACACTTGGTTTAGAGATCGAATCGGTGAATCCAGAACAAAGAAGAGTGACTCTTCGTAAGCTTGCTGCAGGGCCCGTATTCACAATTGTGACATACCAAGGATATGAGATCAATGGCTACACATTTTACACAATTGCCCAAGACAAGAAGAGCATACATCAAAATTGTGGTGTCCGAATCGATGCATATGACATTGACATGCAGACCAAGAGTTCATACTATGGTCAAATTGAGGAAATTTGGGAGCTCGACTATGGGACATTCAAGGTTCCTTTGTTTAAGTGCCTTTGGGTACAAGGCACAAGTGGTGTACAGAGGGACAAGTACGGGTTCACCTCTGTAAAACTCGATCATCTTGGATTCAAGGAGGAGCCTTTTGTGCTTGCAAAGGATGTGACACAAGTGTTCTATGTGCCTGACACGCGCAGGAAGAAGCGTCGTGTGGTACTTCCAGGAAAAAGGCGGATTGTTGGTGTTGAAAATGTTGTGGACGAGGAGGAGTTCAATCAGTTTGACGAAATACCCCCATTTGCCACCTCAATCATCCCCGAGGTCCTGCCAAGTGAGAAAACTCCTTATCTTCGAACTGACCACAAAGAAGCTGTTCGTGTGCCGAAACGCAAAAAAAAACAAGTAGCTCAGCCATGATGAAGTGTTCTATGGCTGTGAAATTATGTAATGTGTGTTTGAAAAGAATATTAATTACTGTTCCTTTGGGTACTGCTATCAGAATTGTATAAATACCTTCCCTGCTCATGGCCTGAATGTTAAGGTCTTTGTGTTACAAATTATGTAATGTGTGTCTGTATAAGTACATTCCCTGCTCACTCTTTGTGTTATGTTACAGTCTTACCACTATAGCACTTCATCACTGATTTGAGGTCTTTGTGTTTATGTTACAGCTTTTCAGCAAGGATATTTTAGATCATGTTCTTGTGTTGTGTCGCACACATACCTAGTTTGTTGTCATGTAGATACCTATTTTTTCTCATGTTGGCTGATACATCATATTTCTGTCCGCATCAATGAAATGGAGATGCAGAGGGATGTGCAGATGAGAAGATAAGTTATTAATCTGGTACTACATGTTATGAGCCGTATAAGTTAAATAAAACAGAAATATAATTGGACCAGGTCTGATAACATTGCAAAGGAAATATATTACATAACATCTCGTGTCTCATTTTACACCTATCATTAGTAGGCCATTCAGGCATCACCATCACCAAAAGCAATTTACAGCAGCACCATCACGAGTCTTACCATCACTCCTATTTTCTAGAGTACCAGGTGAGTTGGGCAACAGCATCACAATCACCTCACCGATTCCTACCAAAATGCTACTCTATTCCTATGGCCATGAAGTCCAACCAAAATAGCAGACCTATGTCTATCACCAGCACCAATTCCTACTTGAACCACCAAGCGGCCAGCATAGCCATCATCATCCCACCTGTGAAGACGGCCATGCCAAAAGCCCGGGAAGCCCTCACTTCGCTGGCACGAAGAGCGGCAAGGGCAGCAAGCTTCTCTTGAACCGCCTGATTGGTCATCTTCTCGTAGTCACCAATCACTCCCCACATGGTCTGGAGGGCAGTTTGCACCGGCTTCGGCCATTCACCATCAATCCACTGGATGAAGTTGCAAGGCTTCTCCTGCAAGTGCAAGATTGACAAATTGTTTGTTAATAACAATGCAAAACGGAAACTCCATGTCACAAGGTAAATTGCAAATGCACCATCACACTAACCTTGCGACGGCAGCAGTAGAAGTATCGGCCAGTGTCCGCACCCTCCCAGCAATACTTGCGCGCTGCAGGTTCTCCATGGCGGCACTTCACCGGCTCCTCATCCACTTCGTTCTCCGAATCCGAGGTGGCGCCTTGCGGGACGTTCGTCAACGAGTCGGGCTTAAGCAATGAGAAATGGCAGTCAAGAACTACTAATCGAGGAGATAAAGAGGGCACACTAACATCTATTCGCCATCGACGCCACGAATTGCTTCGTGACGCCCTCAAACCCTAGATCTAGCTAGCATTTGAACATGGTGGCAGAAATTTACCGGGGAATCGGCGACCAAGTACTGCGCAACGTTGTCGCTGGCCGCCTTGTGACCCTCGCTGGCCGCCTTCCAGTTCGTCGAGCCGGAGTGGACGCTCGCCGCATGACCCGCATGGACGAGGGTCGCGGGGGACGAGGCAACGGAGATGATCTCGTCGTCCCGAACTTGACCGCGGAGAGCCCTCGTCGCCATCAAGCGGTCCATGGCCACTGCGCTCGGCGACGACGACGACGACGGGGAGGGGGTGGCGGCGGGGAAGGAAGGGGGAAGGAGAAGAGTCGCGCGGGGAAGAAAGGGGAGTGAGCGGTGAGAATGACCGGCCACATCATTTTTGGGCCGCCGTCTCTTTTATTTTTGGTCGCCATTTCTTTTTTCCTTTCTTTTGGTTTGGGGTCTCGCCTTAACAGGTGGTGCCTTGTCTCTCCTCTCCCCCACTCTAGTCTCGCCTCCTCTCGCCTCATCTAGGGTTTAGGAGCAGCCGCCGCCAGATCTCGCAGGCGGCGATGAGGGCCCCGCTGCGACGACGACCCGTCTTCCCCGGCGACGCGCTGCGACGACGACCCGTCTTCCCCGGCGACGACGGCCCTTCTTCCCCGGCGACGAGTGCCCGTCTGTCCCGGCGACGACGACCCGTCTGCCACGGCGACGACGACCCGTCTTCCCCTGCGACGACGACCCTTCTGCCTCGGCGACGACGACCCGTCTTCCAAGATTCGCCGCTCCGCTTCGGAGGGTTCCTGGTAATCCCCTGCCTCCACCCCCTATTCGCAACCTCCATGGAACAGTATGGAACTTAGGATGATGTATGGAACAGTATGGAACTGATGTATTTTTGTATGTGCTCTCTTCTGTATGCCGCACAATGTATAAATTCTTTGTAAGCATGAGCATCTTCTGTATGTCGCACAATGTATAATTTGTTTCTGAGCAAGACCATTTTCTGTATGTGCTATCTTGTAGATGTCTTCAAATTCTGATGAGCAGTCACCCTCTAGTGATGAAGATGGTTCCAGCGAATCCGGTTCCGATTCTGGGTGTGAAAGCCGAATACCACGATCTGAGTCAAAGTGGCCTATTGACAAAATTGTCGTGACAGAAATAGGAGAAAACGGGATGCCTATTGCCGAAACTGAAAAACGAAGGATGAGGAAGCTTGCAGGTCTTATTGCTCGACAGAAGGTGTCACTAGTGCTTCCAAACTTTGGTGCTCTCAAAAAACAGGGGAAGAAAGACCTGTTTGATAATTGGGTGATGCCATACTTAGAGTTCAGTGAGGACATGAAAGCGAAAGCATTCAAGAGAGCTATGAAAGGAATTGCTAAGTGTTGGAGGGACCACAAGAGCAAACTCATCAATGAGTTTATGTTACAAGGTCGTTCTCCCTTTGAGCGCTTCAAATTTTTGAAGAAAGAAGATTATGCTGCTTTTGTGAAAATGAAGAGCACAGATGAGTTTAAACAGGTTATCTCTCTGTTACATTGTTATCTTTCCATATTAATGTCTAGTTATCTTAAACTGAATAATGCTAATCTAATATGCCCATTTCTGTTCATACAGGAAAGTGAGAAGATGAAGCAGCTTCGAGAGAAGAACAAGCATCCACATAGATTGGGAACAGCAGGATATGACGGGAAAATCCCCGAGTGGAAAGCTCAGGATGAAAAGTTAGCTAAGGAGGGCAGGCCGAATCCATGGCACTCGTTCCCGGGCCGGTCACAGAGTTGGTTGCGAGCAAGAGGGATCCTCCTGGACAATGGAGAGATTAGCTTCAAGAGCCAGGAAACCAAAGAAGTCTCGGACAGGATTAAACAACTTAGTGAAGATGAGGTTTGCACTGACGACATTCAGCAAGATCATTTGACCAAAGGACTGGGGAACAAAGAACACCCAGGTCAAGTCACTGCGTTCCTCTTTTAAATTCTGCAAGATTAATTGTTATAATGTATATGCTGCTGTGAAATGTTGGCTTTGAGGACCTGTTTGTTATCGTGTATATGATGCTTAACTGTTGGCTTTTTTGGCCTCCTTATTGTATCCAGTTTTATCTTCTCATATTTTTTTTGGACTGCTTATATTAGCTTGTTATCATGTATAAGTTGCTGTCACTGCTTGTGTAATTAGATGGCTGGTTCCTTGCAGGTCGGATTAGAGCCTTCTCGAGCTATGATGGATGGAAGAGATGGCCCGGATACAATAAGAAGAGGGGTCTTAGTGAGGAAGATTTGAAGCAGTTAACAGAACATCTTCGCGCTCAAGTGACAGAGGACATCATAACCAACATGCCCAGCATCCTTGCAGCTCAAGGGCTCAAGACTGTGCCGATTTCTCCAAGCCCACATCAAGTAAGCCCGGGAGAAGCACATAAGAGCAGTTGTGCATCGGTTGGCAATGGGGAGCATGATTTGTATGCCGATATGATGGGTCATACGGGATATGATGAACCAGATTCTATAACCGTCCTCTCGGAGCCAACAAAATGTGCTCTTATGAGCACAATTGGAGGTTATCAGGTTGAGGTGGCAAGGGGACTAGTTCACCCTAAACAGAAGGAGCTGCATTGCACCCACATACACGACGATTGTGCTGTGGTATTTGTGGATCATGTGAGCAAAAACCATTGGGATGATGCGCTGGAATTCCCCCCAAATGATGAGATAACATCACTTGGGCAAGCATTGCTTCAAAGAATTCAGTGGAAGAGGTCCCAGATAGTGCTCAATCCAAAGGACATGGAGCCAGCAGACCCTGAAAGTCCACCGGCCTCCAAATCCAAACCTCAAGGACGAAGCCAGGGGCAACATGTGAAGCCAAGAGACAAAGAAAAGCAAGATAAAACAAAAAGAAGTGACAGCAAGATTGGGGACAAAGTACATCAACCTAAAAGAGCAAGAAGTGACAGCACAGGCATAGAAAAGAAGAAGGCAAGGGTGACTTCCACGTCCCCTGAAAGTGCCGCTAGAAGCAATAAGCAGCCGGGAATCCCAAAGCCGCCGACGCCATTGGTATGGGCAAAGCCAAACCCTGCATACTGCTATGGCAAACCAATGATGACTCCAGCAGAGCTTCGGAAGGCTGGACCTGCATGCCTTAGCCTCCATAACTTGTATGCTAGCGGCTGTAAAGCCCAGAAAACGAGCTTTTCAGTTAGTTTCAAATCTCAACATTTCCTAAGACCTTCAGGTGATGTCTTCTCTGTTGACTACGGAGACCTATATGATCTATTCACCTTGGACGCCTTGGACCTCTCCATCTTAAGGAGCTTCAGTTTGTAAGTATTCTTTCTCGAAACTGAAATGCACATCCTAGATTCATTTCTGGAAACATGAAATGCTTCTTATTGTTTGCTATATCCATCTTTGTGCTTATGTGCTTGCTTGAATCCTTCTTAAATGAAATCAAATGTTGCTTTTCCTTCGACATTATTTCCTGGCTGGTTGCCTGCTGATATAACTCACTTTTTCAGTGTATATATGAGTGATGATACTCCCCTGTTAATATTTCAGTTAATATTTGGTGACACATTTCTTTTGTTAAGGTACCTGGCTCAAAAAGTTGAAAAAGAGAAGAAGCCAGTAGCTCTTCTTGATCCTGCGTGCATGTCTTACATGGTGATTGAAGAAGATAGATCGTTTGTTAGAAGCTATGTGGAAAAGGCATTGTCTTTAGCAAACTTCAGCAAGAAAAAATATTTGATGTTCGCGTGCAATACCAGCGGGCATTGGATTGCTGTGGTGCTCAGCCTAAAGTGGAGCACCGTATGGTACATTAACTCTCTTGAGGGAACAACGTTTGATACGTTGGTTAACCTGCTTGATGAGTAAGTGTACCTATTTTTACATGGTAATTTAATTTCTATGTTTTCCCAAATATAAATATTGTAATTTGCATGCATGAAGGTCTTTTGCCAACTTTATTCATAATGATCCAAGAAGGAAGCTAGGCATCACAGAATTAAAACATATAACAAAGTTTCAGGTTAGCTTTCTAACCTACTTACAGTTTCCATTTATTTCCTGTACTAATATTGATTTCTAACCTACTTACCTCTTGCTCGGTAACTGCAGTGCCATCAGCAGCCTATGGGGGCCAAAAATTGTGGATTCTACGTAGCCTATCACTTGCTCTATGCTGCTAGCATATCAGCCAAATTAGAAAAACCCGAGGTTTTTTCTTCTAAGCCTTGTACTGAGTAAGCTGTCTAAAAAACGAGTTAATGAGTTCTTCTGATGCATATGCTTCTCCCATGTTTTATTTCAGGACTTCGTCTTGCCGAACAAGTCACTTCACTATAGTGTGCTCTCAGACCTTAGAGAACGGATGGCATCGTTCTTCATGACCCAGGTCGTTCCTAAGGATGGAGAGTTCCATGAGGCAAGTGGCGCCTGCTGATAATGACTTGTAAGTTATTCAAACTTGACATATCTGATCAGTTTCTGGTTTGGTACATAGACCTCTTTCAGTTTTACCTCCATGACACTTTGGTTAATAACTTGGCTTCTTTCAGTTTTGGGTTTACCATTCCCTTATCATTGGTTCAGTTTTGTAAAAACTATTGTGCCACAGTTATCCTTTGTGCTGTTTTGCAGCTAGCAAAGATTGGATCGATTTCAAGCCATCATGCAGCTGGCCTGATGAAAAGGAGTATGTTTTGTGTTTTGGTCGAACCCCAACCTGCTTTGATGTGCAACTCGCATTATGGGGACATTTAACCATCAGCTGTTCACCCTTAGCTTAACTAGTCTTGTACCAGATGATTTGTGTTTGTTCATGACATGTGTAAACTGTATGTGATGGATAACTATCTCAGTTTGTTCTTGATGTGAGCTTTTCTGGTACAAATGTTATGATTAGAGGCTCGATCTTTGTATATGCTCTGTTCTGTGTTGGAGGCTCCGTTCTGTATATATGGCTGATCTTATTTGCCCACGCGGTTCAATGGCATCCAGCGACGGTGCTCAGCAAAACCGTCGCAACACAACCAGCGACGGTGTACAGAAACCACGTCGCAAAGAATGCCAGCGACGGTGACAGAAACCACGTCGCAAAGAATGCCAGCGACGGTGATCACCAACCCGTCGCTAGGAAGGTATCGACGGGAAACAAAAACACGTCGCTAACATTTTTTTCGACGTTGCCTGAAGAAACCGTCGCTAGGATAGTTACCGACGCGTTTTGTGAACCCCGTCGCTAGATTAGCTACAGACGTGGAATGAAACCCGTCGCTGAACAGCTGTAGCGACGGTGAAATCCCCGTCGCTATAAGTCCATCTTTAGCGACGTAAAAGTAACGACGGTTCATTTCCCGTCTCTAATCAGCCCAAAAACCCGTCGCTAATCACCTGTTCTGTGGCAGTGTCGAGGGCTGCTGTAGATGACAGACTTGCGTCAATCTCGCTCACGCCGCCGAGTTGATGCCTTCTGTTCCTCGTCACGGCGTGGAATTCTCTTGTAGATCAAAAGAAAAGGGCCCTCCCCACGACGGGACTCTAGGGCTTATATAGGCAAGTGTTAGGGCGACGGGCTGCACCGAGAGAGCCTCTCCTGCGCCGCCTCAAGTTTGTTGGCGAGCGTAGTTATCGCTGAGCCGAAAAAAAATCTCCCAACTTCCCTTGCTTCCTGGTCAAGTTGGTCGATCCTTATTTAGATTTATTTTACTGAGACACGATAGCCATCCCGTGCATCAACACTCGATGATCTGCGGGCCCAGTCAAATGACGTCCCACTGCATCTGCACCAGCTAAAAGGCCAATACATGTGCACGTATATCATGTGTTTATCTCCGGCCAGGAGCTACGAAGATATCTCTTGCTCGGTTGCTGATCAAGCCATCTGGCCGCCAATGACAAAGAGCCTCTAGAACCTTCCATTGGCTCTAGAACTTTCCAGGCCACGCTGTGCCACACAAAATTGATCTGTGCAGCACCACGATAACTATCGTACTTTCGCGACGACGAGCAATTACTTTCCAAGCAAAGCAACAAAGATTCCTCGCTTTCGTGGAGGAGATCCGACCGTTTTACGGCGCAAAACGGCAAAGATCAACCAAACCCTAGGGCTGCTAGAGCTCGGCAAGAACTACAAGCTACTGTGCAAAAAAAAAAAAAAGAACGTAGAGGAAAAACAGAATTGTATTATGTCGATTGATTTTCGGAGAGAGACAATCGGCCGTACACTAACCCTTTTATAGGGCAGCCTGGACTTCCCGTACAAGATTAGGACTCTTTTACAATTAATCTTCCTGCAACCTCTATCTCTAACTAATTCGGCCAAGCAATTTTCCCGGACGCATAAAATCTTCTGACTAAAATATTCTCATCGAGCCGAACTGCCCAGAATCTCGCACATTAATTATCGTCGTCTCATGGAAATCTTGTATGCATGCACAACGACCCTGCCTTCCTTCCATAGTCACACACCAATAGCTTCCCTTCATTATTCATCACGTACGTGGAACTCATTTGGCCTTCCAATTATGCAAACGTCCAAAAAAATCTGCACGCCTGCCCTGATAATCTTCAGCTTTGATAAATACCAGCCCTTGCATCCTGACAATTCTTAAAAATTGTTACTGATAAACTTGACTACAAGTAATTAAATAAATTGGCCAATTAAATAAATATTCTAGCCAAATTATAGTGTAAACACATGCCCCCCTGTTTTTGGTACGATTACATTGACAAAAAACACTAAGATCTTCATACGTGGTGGTGATGACAATTAATCCACCGGCTATATCATTGCTCAGAGCGATGCTTCAGTAACACATCGGCCAAATCTTTTACTTAGGGCGATATGTAGACAAATATATCGGCCAGGACACTCTTCACTTAGGACGATGCTTAGACAATACATCGGCCAAATATTTTGCTTAGGGCGATGTCTTAATAACACATCGGCCATACCAGCATCAAGCATCTTGCCACATGCTAGGATAGTACTTCAAATATTTCCCATTAAGAGCTTTAGATAACTTGTCCCCCTGCAAAGATTGTACAAAATATGAATTACTAGGAACAATCTCTACAACTTTATACGGACCTTCCCAACTCGGCGACCACTTGCCGAATTTATTGTCTTTAGTTCCAATTGGTAAAATCATTTTCCATACTAAATCCCCCAACTGAAACAATTTTTCTTTTACCCTTTTATTATAGGCTTTTGCTACTCTTAACTTTTATTTTTTAATTTCTCTTAAAGCTCTTAACCTTTCTTCAGAAACATCATCTATTCTATCCATCATTAAATTACTATAATCCTCAGCCGACAAATCATTTTGCCTGGCTATTCTAAGAGCTTGTAAATTAACCTCTACGGGCAGCACAGCCTCCTGTCCATATACTAGCTCATACGGTGTCACTTTAGTTGCACCATGCCTAGATATCCGATGAGCCCATAAAGCTCCCGAAAGTACTTCATGCCACCTTCTCGGATACTCTTCAATTTTCTTCATTATCAGCTTAATTAAAGTCTTGTTGCTAGATTCGGCCTATCCATTAGCTTGAGCATAATAAGGCGACGAATTCAACAATTTAATTCTCAAAGACTCGGCAAATTCACGAAACTGATGAGACATAAAAGATGCACCTTGATCAGAAGTTAGAGTCTGAGGAATACCGAATCTATGAATAATATGCTCCAAAACAAAATTAATCACCTCCTTATGAGTCATATTCTTCAAAGGAACCGCTTCAGTCCATTAAGTAAAATAATTTGTAGCTACTAGAACGAAGCGATGACCTTTGGAAGAAGCAGGATGTATTTGACCAATAAAATATAAACCCCATCCTCTAAAAGGCAACGGCTTAACAATGGGATGCAACATAGCCACGGGTGCTAACTGCACATTTCCGAATTTTTGACATGCCTCACATCCCTTATAGTAACGGAAACAATCTTCCAACATCGTCGACCAACAAAAACCCGCTCTTTTTAATAACCATTGCATTTTATGAGCCGACTGGTGTGTACCACATATCCCTTCATGTACTTCACCCATAGCCACTCTAGACTCGTCAGTACTCAAGCATTTTAAAAATAAACCATCTATTGTTCGGCGGTATAACTCGTCATTTAGCAAAGTATATTTTAAAGCCTGTCACCGAATTTTCCTATCTCTAGTGCTATTTGGATCTTTTAAATAATTAACTAACACTAGTACAAAACGAATGCAGTGACGGAGCACATAAAATAGCAGTGGCGGATAGGGCTGGAAAAAAAGCTCGAGGCTCGCGAGCCAGCTCGGCTCGATCTTAATTTTGGCTCGGCTCGGCTCGGCTTAATGAACCAAGCCGAGCCGCCAAAATAGCTCGTTTGTTAACGAGCCAGCTCGTGAGCTGCTCGCGAACAGTTCGATTAGCTCGATAGGCTCGATTATATATAAATGTCAACTTTAATTCTCTAATAAGATGGTAGTTTTATGTTGGGTGAAGCTCAATTTATCATCTAAAAAAAAACCAAGTTCAGTATAGATAAAAATCATGTTAAATGTTGGATCATCTTTTATTTTCATTTATTTTTTATCTTTGTTGGCTTAGATTGATATTTTTTATGCGGTATTGTGCTATATTATAATTTTTGTGTTGTTGGCACATGCTAATATTTAAAAACCGCTTAAAATCACCAAAATTTTTGTCATAAAAGTTTTAACATACTTGGCTCGTGAGCCTAACGAGCCAGCTCGATCTTTCTAAATGAACCGAGCCGAGCTTCTATTTTAGCTCGTTATCATAATGAGCCGAGCCGAGCCAGCTCGTTAACAGAACGAGCTTTACCGAGCTGAGCCTTAATGAGCCGAGCCGGCTCGTTATCCAGCCCTAGTGGCAGACACGAATCCATCCGTCACTACAAACTCGATGCAGGTGAGTAGTGGTGGACATGATGATATCAGCGCAGCTACAGGACCTGGTGGGCGTATCAGTGGCGGACAAAGTGACATCATCGGTGTCCGCCACCGGAAATGCAACAGCAGTGGTGGGCTTGCTGACACCAGCGGTCTGTCACTTATGTTTTTTTTCCACCGGTGGCGGGCTGCTGATGTCAAACGACCGCCACTGCTAACCTATCGGCCCATTGTGGCCCGTATTAGCCCGTCAGTATATAAACAACGACTCTAGGTCACTTCTAATCGCTTTCCTCCTCTCGCAGCCGAATCGTTTCCTCTTCACTCCGCCGCCACCAATCTTCTCGTCTCCACCTCGGAGGTGGAGCAGGCGAGGCGGAGCAGGCGCGCCGCGGCGAGGTGGAGCAGGCACGGCTCTGCGCAGCATGGCGGAGCAGGCGAGGTGCGTCACGGCGGAGCAGTTCCCCTCCCCCGACCCTACGCCTCCAAGGCCGCCGCCTCCTCGGAGATCTCCGCCGCTCATCCAGCTCTGGGACGCCACCCTGGAGGCGCTCGTCTTCGACGCGCTCAAGGACGACGTCGCGCAGTACCTCGCCGACCCACGACGGCGCGTCCTTGACGCGGCGAGCGCAGCCCCGAGGTGACGGTGGGGTGGCGCAGCGACGGCAGGTGGAGATCTAGGCGGGCACTCCTCTCACATTACTCTCTTCTTCCTCCCTGTCTCTCTGTCTCAGATCTGCAGTGACGAGGAGGAGCAGGAGCGGCCGTGTCCAAGGGAGCTGTTCGTGTGCAACCTGCCATGTCGGTGTGGCGTGGAGGACCTGCTCGAGCTCTTCAGGCTGCGCGACACCATCTTCTCCGTTGAGGTACGTCTGGCGCAATCTGACCCGCAAGGTGTTTGATGTTTTGCCCAGTTCAGAAGTGTTCCTTCACTCGTCTTCATGTCCACTAGGGCCTCGACGTGAAGGAGCGACTCTGCCTCAAGGCCGAGCGCATGTGCTTGTTCGCAGCAATCAAGGGCAGGCAAAGGCAGGCAAAGACTACTGCGCTATAGGCTGAAAGGTGTGCCCTGTTGCTTCATTTTATTCTTATTTGATCTGTTGAAGCTTCATTTGTTTCTCGTGAAGTAGCTAAGCTGAGCACCTTGTGATTCGCTCTGCCATCTGTACACGTTCATTTCCATGAGGGTTGTGCGTTTATGTGTTTTCATTCAAATGCATTTCTATCTTACATGCTTGTGTCTCTTACCAAAATTTCTTTGATCTTGCAAACTGTACAGTTTTTCTTATGGAGCCAGCAGCAGAACAAGCCGGAGCAGATCGGGTTGATGGTCAAGCTGCTCGTCCTCTATATACAAGAAAATGTGTTCAGATGCTAAGTCTTGACTCTTGATATTGTTAGGTAGCAGTAATAGCACGTCTGATTCCATGTCTTGAATTGATGTTGTTGGTAGCAGAAGTAGTCTGTAATTCCTATGTACTTCCATCTTATATTCTCTGATTATGATCTTCAATTTCATAAGCTTGAGCTATTTGTTCTGATGCAGTTCTCTGACTTCTCTCTACTCCATGCTTAGTGTTGCTTCAGAGCAACACTGAGGAGAGGAACAGAGAGAACAGTTTCTTTTTTTTCGAAAAATCCATTGTAGTGGCGGGCATGATGACCTCACATGCCCGTCACTAGTGTTCGCGACATCAGTGGCGGGCGCGCTGATGTCAGCACGCCCGCCACTGCTCTTTTTCACAGTGGCGCACACCACCGCCCGTCACTGCTATTTGCGGCTAGCAGTGGCGGAAGCATACTAGCGCACGCTTTGTCCGCCACTGCTAGTCCAAATAGCCCGCCACTAAAGGGCTCTCACTATGTAAGAAAGGCTGAAATAAGACACCGCAACTCGGAGACGCGGTTTTCAAACGCGTCTCCGAAGTTAGTTTGGCGACGCGTTTTTATTAGACACGTCTTTAATGTGTATTTCCTCACTTTAGGCAACAAAAGTAGCAGACGCATTTTATCTGATCCGCGTCTGCAAGTAAAAGGCGCTTGTGATAGCAGACTCGGTTTACAACCCGCGTCGCCGAACCACAGTCCCCGGACCCGAATTTTTCATTCGCTTCAGCTGATTCGGCCTCGCCTCGCGTCCGCTGGCCCCGAGCCCCCACCCCACCCCTATCCGCACAGACTCCAAACTAGCGCCGTTCGCGTGCCTTCCCCCCACCACTCCCTGCAGCCCCCCAAACCCTAGCCGCCCTCCCATGGCCGACGACCAAAGAGCACATCGCTCCCCCCACCCCCTCCCCCCCTCCTCGCCCTCGCCGGAGACGCCGCGCGTGTCCTCCTCGTCGATCCGGATCGACTGGATCTAGACTCTGGAGATCGACGAGGCGACCTGGACCTCGAGCTCAAGTCCGGCGGCCTGGACCTGAAGCTCGTGGGCGGTGGCCTGGACCTGCGCCATCTGCTCGTGGTCCTCTTCCCTGGGCGTCGGCGACGATGGTCCTCCTCCTTCCTCTGCCGTGCATGCTCCCTCCTCGCCCCCGAGCTCATGGATCTAGCCGGAGGCGGGCGGATCCAGTCGGACGCCGACGGATCGATGATGCGGCGGCGTGGCGAGGCAGGGTCCTCGGTGATGCGGCGGCGTGGTGAGGCAGGGTCCTTGGTGATGCGGCGGCGTGGTGAGGCACATCGACTTCTGCCTTGGATCCTCCAGCTGCAGCCTGCACAGGTTCGTCCTCGCCAGATCTGGGAAGACGCCGTCGCCTCTGTCCGCCAGATCTGGGAAGACGCCGCCGCCTCTGTCGGGATGCCCTTCGCCACCGCCAGAATGCTTGCTTCTCTCCCCTGAGGTACTCCCCGTTTCCCTCCTTCCTCGTGTGCACTGCGCGGTTCTGGAAGTACGCCACTGCTCGCTGCTGGCCATGCGCCATTCCTCTGCCATGAATCTGCACCCGCTCTGCAGGCCGTTCACCTCTCACCTCACCATGGTCCAGAACGCTAGATCTGCTATCTCAACTTTTGCTCCAGCTGCTACGTTGTGCCAGAATTTCTTCCCTCATTTGCTTTGTTTGTACCAATATTGTTTTAGTTGTTTGTCTAGGATCTGCGTGACTTGTGTTAGGATCTCTATCATTCCCAAGGATCTAGCGTTGTATAAATATCTGAATGTAAATCTGTTCTGCATCAATAAAAATTACAGAAGCTTGTGTTCCTTGTAACTGAAATTAGTTTTTCCTCTTGAAATTTGAGCTTAAAGATACCTATGTCGGCATACACTTGCAAACAATTTCACCTGTACTATACTAGAACAACATAATTTTGTCTTCTGTGATGGTATTGGAATTATGTAAGTGCTTGCAGACTGATGCTTTTATCTGTAATACAAATGGATTGCAAGCTAGCAGTGTTGTCTATTTACCTGATGCCATCTATTTTGCCTGACTATAGTCTATGCTTTACCTTAACAGGACTTCTCAAGCCATTTTGCAAAAATGTGAGCAGCTGAACTGAAGACTGAAGTTACCACATTTTACAATCCACAGAGCCACAGAGGTAACTGCTTGTTAACTTTATACAATGCTGAATCAATCTTTGACTTAAATTCACGTTGGTACTATTTGATTATTATGACCATATAATTCATGTTACTTAGATTTGTATAATCTGTCATGCTCAAATTAGCTTAGCATAAACTTGATAGCTTGACGTGTGACATGGGTTGCTAGCTATTAACAGCAGCAGTACTATATTGATTGAGTTCAACATTTCTGTAAGGCAGTATAAGGAAGCACATGTCTGCATTTCCATCTTTATATAACATGCTACAAGGAAAAGTCTTGCTGCTTTGTCTAGCTGTCTTCAAGGTGATAAACCAGCTGGTAGTTCAACAAATCCTGTTATCATTAGTGTTTATCTGCCTTAGTAGGAGTTCCTGTTAGTTTTGCTCCACTCTTGTCAGTTTCATTAGGAGGTAATATATTGATTCTTTGGCACATATTGAACTATCACAGTTTTAAGTAGTAATAAAAGTGAGTTCCATCTGTTGGTTAACTAATAATAGTATGATAGCTGCTGGACGAGCAGTCGAGCACATCATTTGGCTAGCTTGTATTGATATTCACTATTCAGTGCATGTTATTCATGCACCAAGCATCTGAAAAAAACCATATAATATAGATCCTGACATACAGATAAGTGGGTAAACATAACATGTGTTGCAACATTCAGATGATTTCTTTTGGTAGCTATTTGTATTGATTATATTTGTGTAAACTCAAAATTCAGTTTCTCTGAAGAAATAGAAGTCAACCTATTTCTTCTGTTTTGCTCTGCAGGTATGGACTAACTGAGAGGAGTTCCTTCATTGCAGTCTAGGCCGTCAAACTTGGACTTCAAGGGTTTTAAGCTTCAGGTTAGCATTTATAGAAGCTACAACTTGTCCAACATGTCTTCATAATAGCAATGCATTTGTTTTGATTGACTATAGGGCAACAATTCAGCTGGGAGCCTGGGTGTGTCTTGGTTGTTTTTTCTTCAGAATAAGTTCTTGTTCAATGCTACACACTTAATATGGCTTCATGGTTTGCAGCTGGAGGGCTTTGGTAGAGTTTTGAGTGATTTCTGGTGAAGAGTTGGCTGCTATTCTTGCAGTTCAACAGGTAAGTTCCATAGTGTAAGCTTTTCTTACAGAAGAAATAGATGTCAGCTCTTTTTCTGCTAGCAGAATTTTTAATTTTCTTATCAAGAAATGAAGCAACAATAGCATCTCAAAGCATTTTCTTTGTATAAGTTTCAGATTTGTCTGCTTACTATTGGAGAACTACCATTCATCGCTGAAGTCAACCTACATTCTGCTCCATCTCACGTTCACAGGTAATGTTCATATCTTGACTGAAGTTCGCACTTTTGACTGAAGTTCGCACTTGTGACTGAAGTTCGCTCTTGCTCCAAGCTAATGTTGTCTTTTCTCACATGACAGGGCAGAAGCAACTGAAAATGAAAGCTTGTTTTTTTCTGAAATATAGCTTAGACTTCTCTTCAGTTTCTTGACTGAACCCCAAGATATTTCACTATTAGATATGTTAACATAATAAAAGCATCATTCACCTCAAATCAATCGGATATGTTGTAGAACAATACCACATTGTGTCTTTTACATCCTCAACCTTGTGTCCCCATGTTTTAGATCTGTTTTGACTAGAACCATGTGCCCTTTACTATGTTATATGCTGATGTTTCAATTGTTTCCAGATCCATATTAAGGACAAGGATGGGATCCTATATTGGACTAGCAGAACACGGACAGCGGCTGTCGCAGCAACCGGGTCCATTTCTTCCTTTGAATTCCGTACTGTTTGATATATGAACTATAGTAGTACTTTGGAAATGTAGATAGTACTGCAAGGCTGTCGTTCATTGACACATAGGCATGCCAGTATGGTGTTCGTCTGAAATCTGCCATAGGCTAAGATCTGAAATCTGTCATTGTTCATCTATGTTATCATAGGCTAATATCTCTAAGCTGTGGTTGATATGTGCTACTGATGTAATCATTTGTAAGCTGTAGTTCATATTTGTAATGTATATCATGGATAAAGCACGTGTATTTGTATTGTAAGTAATGGAGAAGCATTTGTGTTTTTATTTTTTTTATTTTTTCATTTCTCATTGGAGACGCGTTTTGGCTAAAACGAGTCTGCAATGGCCTCTCATAGCAGACGCGTTTTTGCCAAAACGCGTCTGCTATGATGGTTCATTGGAGACGCGTTTTGACAAAACGCGTCTGCTATGAGAGGGTCATTGGAGACGCGTTTTTCCGCGTCTGCGATGACCTCACATCACAGACGCGATTTTGGAGACGAATTTTTTTTTCGTCTGCTATTAAGGTTGAGCCGCGTCTCTAAATAGCTTTTCTTACATAGTGTCTATTGTACCAGTGTAATGGACCCCTCCAATCACCTGGCTCAAAATTCCCTGGTTCGGTTGTTTGCAAGCCTTGTACCAAATCATCTTTGGCCTGACTGGTTTGCTGCTGAACCGAACTAGCACTCTCCTGATTGGTTTGGGTTTCTATTAAATCAACCATCTGTGTATTTTTAACCAAACTTCTTGCTAACTCGGCTTCTGCTATATGTTAGATTTAGTCCCAAATCGGTAATTGATGGTGGGGGAGCACAACATATAAGGTGGGGCAGCCCTCCTCCTATCAGACTAATCTTTTGGGTTGAGTTACGCCCTAGGCCTTGGTTGTGTTGCGCTCCGTTGGACCTAGGCCTGTGGGGCGCCGGCTCGTGTGTATAGCGGGCCGGGCTTGATTCCGCTGCGCACACTAACAAGTGGTATCAGAGCCGAAGGTTGGAAAATCGGTAACATCTCCAGGATCACATGGTGACGGGGGAGCCCATGAACGTCTCCGGAGGGTCACATGGGTTGTGTGTGGCTGGAGAGTTGGACTCGGGGCCTGGGATAACGTCTTCGGGAGATCACACGGATGGTTGTGATGGAAGAGTTGTGCCCGATGTGTGATGGGGGAGATTGTTAGATTTAGTCCCACATCGGTAATTGATGGTGGGAGCACAACATATAAGGTGGGGCAGTCCTCACCCATCAGGCTAGTCTTTTGGGTTGAGTTAGATTGCCTCGGTTGTTGTTGAGCTCCGGTGGACCTAGGCCTGTGGGGCGCCGGCTTGTGGGCATAGCGGGCCGGGCCAGAATCCGTTGCGCACTCTAACAAGTGGTATCAGGGCTAAAGGTTTGAAAAATCGGTAACATCTCCGGGGTCACATGGTGACGGGGGAGCCCGTGAACATCGTGAACATCTCCGGAGGGTCACACGGGGTGTGTGACTGGAGTGTTGGACTCGAGGCCTGAGATAACATCTTCGGGAGATCACACGGATGGTTGTGATGGAAGAGTTGGTCCCGATGTATGACGGGGGAGATTGTTAGATTTAGTCCCACATCGATAATTGATGGTGGGGGAGCACCACATATAAGGTGGGGCAGCCCTTCTCCTACCAGACTAGTCTTTTGGGTTGAGTTAGGCCCGAGGCCTTGGTTGTGTTGGGCTCCGGTGGACCTAGGCCTGTGGGGCGCCGGCTCGTGTGTATAGCGGGCCGGGCTGGATTCCGCTGCGCACTCTAACACTATACCCTGTGCCGAATTAACATCCTGCAGATCAGCTTCACTTGTCACAACAGCTTGCATGGGTTGTTTTAACAAGAAGAACTTCCCTCGCCTAACTCGATAACCAGATGGTTGCTGCGCCAAACAATTAATTAGCTCTAGAATTTTCCTCCCTAAGTATATGATTGATAGTGAAAGTATCCAATGATTTAATTATATCCAAACATCGGTCCAAATAGCTATTCAATAGCCCATTAAAACATTGAGCTTCACCCGTAATTTGTTGAACTACAAGAAGTGAATCCCCAAAAGCATCTACATCCTTTGCACCCATATCTACTAAAGTTTGCAAGCCAAACAGTAAAGCGTCGTACTCCACTTGATTATTAGTGCAAGAATATTCCAAACGGACCGATGTTTCGTAAACAACATTATTAGGTGAAATTAAAACATTACCGATGCCTTGCCCATCATCACAAACCGATCCATCCAAATAAAGCTTCCATGGGCACACACTAATATAATTAATATCTTCCTCATCCTTAATCCTATGATCAACAATGTGGCCAGAACTTGACCCCTCTTGGCACGCAACGATTCATATGTCAAATCATATTCTACTAATGCATAAGCCCATTTTCCAATCCTACCAGTAAGGATCGGCTGTTGTAACATATATTTAATTACGTTGGTTTGACAAGCTACCACACATGTACTTGAGAGCAAATAATGTCGAAATTTGGTACATGCGTAATATAAAGATAAGCATAGTTTTTCAATGAACACATACCGATTCTCAGTGTCGAGCAAACGGCGACTCAGATAGGCAATAATATATTCCTTCCCACCATCTTATTATGCCAAAACTGCGCCGATCACCCATATAATCTGAACGGCACACCTGACTTGGATGCTCGAAGAACTGGAGGACACATTAAATATCGCTTTATATTATTAAAAGACTCCTGCTGTTCTGCCCCCCCCCCCCCCCCCCCCCCCCAAGTGAAATCGGCCTCATGCTTTAGCCGAAGCAAAGGAACAAACGATTCAATCCTTCCTGCAAGATTAGATATGAATCGTCTCAAGTAATTAATTTTCCTAATAATTTTTGAACATCCCTTTTGCATGTCGGCTCCTCCAAATTTCAAATTGACTCTACCTTCTTAGGATCAATCTCTACGCCATGCTCATGAATTATGAAACCCAAAAACTTTCCAGCCGACATACCGAAAGCACATTTGAGTGGATTCATCGTCAAACCATACGGGCGCATCCTTTCAAAAGTTAAACGTAAATCGGCTAAATGATGATCAAATCCATCTGATTGAACAACCACATCATCAATGTATACTTCTAATATAATACCCAAAAGATTATGAAAAATCAAATTCATAGCTCGTTGATACGTAGCATCGGCATTTTTTAACCCAAATGTCATAACAACCCACTCAAATAAACCAACAAAACCAGGGCAACGAAAAGCAGTCTTGGACATATCTTCTTCGGCCATAAAGATTTGATTATAACCGGCATTTCCATCTAAAAAGCTAATTACTTTATGCCCAGAAGCATCATTGATTAACATGTCGGCTATAGGCATAGGATACTCGTCTTTAGGGGTTGCCTTATTCAAATTTCTAAAATCAATACATACTTTGATCTTACCAGTCACACTGTTCGGTTGGCTGCTGCTGCTGGCTGTAGGCTTATTTTTGAATTCCGTTCCGGTACCGGCCGGAACGGCCGGTATGTTCCGTTCCAGCGACCTAAGCGGCACAGAAGAGCCTCCATCCCGTACCGGTCCAAATACCGGCCTGTACCGGTCATTCCGGCTGGTTCCGGCCGTTTCGGTCGATCCGGCTGTTTTCGGTACCGGGCATCATCCACGAGACCACGACGGCAAGTCGCGCCTCGTTCGAATCAGGCCCATCCCAGCTGAAGCGTGAAGCTCCCATGTAACCCTAGCCTCAACGGAGCTCACCCCATGCGACAACGCTCGTCTCCAGCGGCGGCGACGACGTTCGTTCTCCAGCGACAACACTCGACTCCGGCAGTATCGCTCAGGCCGGCGGCGAAGCTTAGCTAGGCAGCGGCGGCTCACAAGGGAGCAGTGATGCCATGGGAAACCGATTTTGCAGGTCTGTGGTGGGAGATGGTGGTGATGTTCAGGATCCATGGGTGGCGGCGCTGGAGCAGTCGAGCTGAAGAAAGGACGAGAAAGGAAGATGCGTGCGTTGCTGGCCAAGAACCACACGAAAGGCTAGGGTAACGTGGATAGGTGGGCTTTCTGGGCCTTAAGTTGCTTTGGGCTGCCATGGATTGGCACTCCTTTCTCTTTTTTCTTTTAATTTGAGATTTTTTATTGAGATATTTGAATATTTGTATTATTGTGTTAAAGTCCGGAATGGTACACCGGTATTGTCCGGTACGTGGAATGTTCCATTCCAACAGGCAAACCGGAACGGCGACCGGAACGGTATTCAAAAGTTAGGCTGTAGGCCTTTCTGGCTGTAGCTGCTATTCGGCTGCTGCCAGCTGGCTGCTTGCCTGTAGCGGTAGCTGCAGTGCAGCCATCTACAATACCAGCCGAACAGCCTCACTTTTCTTTTTGACAGGCACACCACTAGATATCCATTCTGCATATCTACAAGGCCGAATAAACCCAGCTTTCAACAACCGATCAATCTCTTCTTTGATGCGGTCATATATTTTAGGATTAAAACCTCTAGGAGATTGTTTATGCGGCCTAAAACCAGGTTTAATAGGTAATCTATGTTCAACCAAATCTCTACTCAAACCGGGCATCTCAGTATAATCCCAAGCAAAGCAGTCAACAAATTCTCTATGTAATGCACATACCTTGCTTTTTTTATCGGCCTCCATGTTTGCATTTATAAATGTGGGTCTGGGAACACTTCCATCACCGTATCAATTTCCTCAAGCGGATCAGCCGATGAAAATCCTTGGCCGAGCTTCTGTATTTCGTCAAAATCTTCAATCATCTCATGCATATCGTTCTGTCCTGAACGATACTCTTCAGTACGCCTCTGTAACCACTTAATGCTGTCTTCTTTATTCATTGTTTACAAGGATAAATTATTTAGCCGAGCTACATTAGCCGGCTGCACATGTACTGGTACAATGCCATCTCTGCCAATAGAAAGATAATCACAGTCTGAAAAATCCCTTCCTGACAAGCACCGCATCTCACCGTGTTGCAATCAACCGGCGCATCAGTCAAGGCTATACAGGCCAAATTATCTGCCTCAATCACCTCCACCTCATCATCAACCCACTGAACCAAGCACTGATGTAAAGTAGAAGGAATACAACAATTTGCATGAATCCAGTCGCGTCCTAACAGAATATTGTATCGGCCTTTGACATCAACCATAAAAAATGCAGTCGGTATTGTTTTGCTTCCGACTGTTAACTCCATAGAAATCACACCCTTGGCTTCGGACAATTCTCCTGAAAACCCACTAAGTCCCATGTTGGTCTTCTTCAAATCACTCTCATCTCGGCCAAGCTTAGAAAAAACTGAAAGAGGAATAACGTTTACCCCAGCACCACCATCAACAAGCATACGACCAACAGGCTTACCATCAATATGACCTTTGATAAACAAAGGCTTCAAGTGCTGACCACGATCCTCTGGCTTCTCAAATATAGCATTTTTTGGCCCCAAATCAAGCTCTGCAACTTCAGTTTCAGGAGCACGAAATTCAGTTGGCAATAAGAAAATCATATTGACATCAAAGTTCCCAGGGCTCTCTGTTTTACTTTCTGAAATTTCATCAATAACCATGTCATCTGCAGGGCTATCCTCTTCCTTCGCGAGGCGCTTCTCTTTCCATGTCATCTTTGCAGGCACCATAGGCTTGGTTTGATTGAACCATTCATCACGTTTCTTCTCAGCTTGTTCCTCCCTAATTTCTAGTGCTCGCAATCGTTGCACCCTCCGTTTTTGTGTGTGTGTAAGCCCTGCTGGACACCACCGAGGCTGCGGTTTGGTACCCGGCGCAACTGACATGATCCTGTTGCTGCCTCCCATGTTTCTTGCCCTAGACAGAGGTACAGCTGTTCTCGGCCGAAATGTGTTGCTGTTGGCCGACAAAATATTTTGTTGCTCAGACACAACCTTGGAAATTCCTGCACTGCTGCTTTGTGCACCCAAATCTGTGGATGCAGCTAACTTAAACCCTTGACAAGTGCTTGATGAAACAACTGATGCCTTCTCTGCACTTTTTTGCATATTAAGTTCTGAATCAGTCTGCACACCATTGCCTTGCTCTCCAGCAGCAATACCCATTTTCAGATCTTGAACAGAACCCTTAGTTAATTCAGCTTCACCAATTTTCGGGCTCCCAACAGGATTTTTCTCTTCTGAACCTCCATCAGTTGGACCTTTTGCACGACCTCCATGCTGCACTGGCACCCATGCTAATTCCTTTCCTCCCTTATAAATTGTGCCATCTAAACCATTCCTTGGTGAGCTCTGTCCTGCAGAAGATGTAAATATCTTTCTCGGGGGAGAACTAATATCAGCTTCTCTACATGCAATTGAACGAATATATACTGAATTTTCATGACCACCATGGTTCCTAAAATCACCTGGCCATGCTTCCTGATTAAATCGAGCTCGCTTGTTATCAAAATGTCTTCCAACCGTAGGCCCTGATGGCCTCCATCCTTGGTGAGAACGGCCAAATGATCCATTAAAATATGGTGCTCTGAAATTAACTCCCCGTGGAGGAAATTGCGGACGCATAGGGGGTGGACAGCCCCAATATGTTGGCTTCATCTCGCGCAGTGGTACCTGATCATATGAATTTCTGTTCCAGTACCTATGTCCACCAAAACCATATGCGGAAGGAGATCGAGGACGCTTGGCACCTCCAAGCCGATTGAACACATTGTTGGCCCTTCTGGAAGTATATTTGTCCAACAATTGTTGCACTGTCGGCCTGGGCTTCGGAATTTGCTTCTTGCCTTCATTAATTTTCCAAACCCTCACTTCTGGATTTTTAGGCTTTATCATCCGTGGAGCAGCATTATCATCAGCAATAACATTCTTCCCTTTTGCAGTCTCGGCCTGATCTGGCCGAATAAGCATCTTCTTGTTCTCAAAATCAATCACATTAATAGGAAAAGGGTCACTGTCGAGCTTCATCTTTGTGCCTTCTGCAAATTTCAATCGTCCATCACTAATGGCCGATTGTACCTGTCGACGGAAAACGTTGCAGTCATTAGTAGCATGAGAATAAGAATTGTGCCACTTGCAATAAGCCTTCCTACCCAATTCTTCTGGGGATCGAATTACATGACCCTCTTTCAACCTAATTAATTTTCCTTGCAGCAATATATCAAATATTTTATCACATTTGCTGATATCAAAAGTATATCTAATCTCTTCTATTTTAGCTGGCGTAGGTTTCAAACAGGGCACATAAATGGTTTCGACTTTGGCACTTGTATCCACTCGGCTATGCAAACATCAACATCATCGTCACTAGCCGAATCAGTATCATAGCCTACAACATTTACTGCAGGCTTTTCTATGTTCTTATTCTGATTATCCCTAAACCGGCTATACTGTTTACCTTCCTTAGCACGGTTTTCCTGTGCCAAAGCCTTTTGCAAAACTTGGTTAACATCTGAAAACTCTTGCCCTTCTAATTTATCTCTAATATGAGCAAGCAAACCCGAAAAAGCAAGATCTGCTAAATCTTTTTCGGCTATATTCAAATTGAAACACCGGTTTTTCACTTCTCTAAACCTCCTAATGTAATCAGAAACAGGCTCATTGTATTTTTGCCTAACCGATGTCAAATCCGAAAGTCTAAGCTCAGTTTCACCACTGTAAAAATACTCATGAAACTTTTGCTCTAGTTGAGCCCAGGTAAAAATAGAATTCGGAGCAAGAGATGTAAACCAAGTGAATGCAGTACCAGATAAAGATAAAGGAAACAATTTCACTCTATAAACATCAGAATTCCCAATTTCACTGCATTGTGCTAGAAAGTGTCCTATATGCTCATAGGTAGACCTACCATCTTCTCCCGTAAACTTAGCAAAATCAGGAATTTTAAAACCACGAGGATACGGGGTTGTATCAAAATGATCTGGGTAGGGTTCACTACGTAAGAAATGCCTATAGGTGACGGAAAATAAGTGACGGGCCTTTGTTGCCCGTCACCTAGAAAATACGGATGACGGGCCATGTCAGAGCCCGTCACCTATACTGTGTTTAGCTCCAGCCCTCTAAGTAATAGGTGACGGACATAGATGTTGCCCGTCACCTATCACTTGGTTATGTAATAGGTGACGAGCCTTAATGTTGGCCGTCACCTGTCAAGAGACATATAGGTAACGGGCGTGAATGTAGCCCGTTACCTATCCGATGTGACCCGGTGCGGTGCGTCGTCCGCTCGTCGCTCAGCACCTAAGTGGTCTCGAGATCGTGGTGGGACCCACACCGAATCCATTCCCCCATTTCGTCTCTCTCGCGTGGTGGCGGCCCTTCGATGCGGGGTCGCGGCAGCGAGCTTATCCTCCCTCCGGCGCGGGGCCTCGGCAGCGACCCGCCTCCTCTCCCTCCGGCGCGCGGGGCCGCGGCAGCAAGCTCCCCTCCTCTCCTCCCTCCGGCGCGCGGGTTGGGGGCGCAATGGGGTCCTTCTTCCTCCAGCGAGCGGGGCGGCGGCGCGAGGAGAGTCCTGCAGTTCTCCTCCCTCCGGCGAGTACGGGGGCATCAGCGGGAGCCCTCTGGCGAGTGGGATGGAAGTGGCAGCGGCACAAGCTCTATGGATCTGGAGAGATAGAGACTGCTCACCACGGAATCTAGGAGATTTTTGTGCGCGATCCAGTTTTGGGGACGGAAGGTGAGTTCATCGATTTACATTTCCCCAGCCCCCCTTCCGAAATTGATTTGGATTTGGATTTTGAGTTTCATCGATCGTTCACAGGCGCATGGTGACCTGGGAGGGACGTGGAGATCCCGCGCATATGAAGGAGAACTGGGAGCACCTTGTCCTCGTGGTAAATTAAAGTGCCTCAACCAGCACCGCCTGCAGCTGCAGGTTTGTTGCTTCAGCCCGTCTCCCCTGCCAGCTTGCTCACCGGCACAGGCACATTTTGGGCATAATTGCCATGCTGCATCCAGTCTGTTCATCAGACAATTCTGAGAGTTTTTTCCCGCATGATTGATACAGGCTAAATAGCTTAAGCTAAGTAGCAGCGATTTGCAGTCACCACCAAATTTTGATTCACTAGATTTTGCGAAGGTGACTTGGTGGTTTCATTACGCCTTTCACGTTCTGTATATTGGCTGAAATTTCTCAATCATATATCAGTGTATCTAAGACTTTAGTTGCCCACGTTTGGGTAAAACTCCCCAACTCTGTCCACCGATTTATTTGGCGATCTTGCTGCCCATGCTTGTATCTGTACATTCCTGTGATGATAATTAAGCTGAGCTCTTCTCTTATGACGGGCAACATGAGACACCCGTCACCCATAATTTCAAATAGGTGACGGGCAACATAAAATGCCCGTCACTTATGACCTGTTATAGGTGACGGACATATGCCCGTCACCTTTATCTTTGTAATCAGTGACGGGTTTGGGGTGACGGCTTGGATGCCCGTCACCTATAAGGGTCTTTGCCCGTCACCTATGTCATTTTCTTAGGTAGTGGTTTTTGATATGCACGTGCTCTACCTTTAGGTTCTAAACCAAACTCTCTAAGCATGCTAGCAATCTGATCCTTAAAGGTTTCAAAAGGTTGTACAAAGTTATTTTGTGGCACAGGTGCAACATGTGTATGTGGTGGTAATTCGGGCAAAGGAAAATATGTATGCTGTGGTGTTCTATTAAAGTATGCATCTGGAACCGGCCCGTAAGGAATCCCGGTACCTGTAGGTGGCAATGGTGGAGTATTATATGCCACTGTCTGATAAAAGGGGTGCTGCAAATTAGAAGTAAAACCAACACTTCGGTTATTGGTGCTTGGAATAGGTGGAACCGAAGGGGCAATTGTAGAAGTAATAGTGCTATGCGAAAAGACAGGCATAAAATTTGTAGCCGAATTGGTACAATTCCGGCCACTTTGATCACACATCTGGGGTAACAAAACATTAGCCGATGCACTGGGTATACACGTAGTGGTTGGTGTACATGTAATAGATGGTATACTAACAGAACTGTTCTCAGGAACCTCTAACTGTTTTCCCTGCTGTAGCGTTACCGCTTTTCACAGGATCGAGTCGGAAGTGCCAGTGAACGGACACAACAGTACTTCACATAAAGGGCACAAATTAAGTCTTTAAGTTATTACATTAGTCCAATTAAAACACAGAGTCGCACAGCAGAAGTCATAACGATACAATTCCAAGTCTGACGAACAACGATACAATTCCAAGTCTGATGAACAACGATACAAGGGGAGCACGCGCTCACGATACATGAATCCGCATCACAAGCCCGATGATGCGAACTCAGCTGGGGATCACTCATCCAGCTCCTAGTGGACGGACCAGCCCATAGGAGGCTGTCCCTCCCACTGACCACCTCCACCAGACGAGTCAGGAACAAAGACGCTACCTGCATAAAACATCATACAGCCAAACCCTGAGCAACTAATATTCAGCAAGACTTACCTGTCAATAGGCTAACTACAGCCGACTCCTAGCACACAACGGCTACAAGGGTTAGGCTGACTCTAGTGCATAAGCCGCGCTAATTACTTAGTCCTCATTTTCAAATTTTATTCAAGTTGGGTACTTAGCCAGTAAAACAGTGCACTTGTCTAGAACAGGTAAAGTAACATTTCATCATAAGCAAGATATAATAATAATGTACAAGTAAGTAAATCATATAGCATCATCGTCATCCATAATCACACTACGATGTGACGCAGTGAACAAGAGGGTTGCTCATATCCGAGAGCGGCGGCATCGATGTACATCCCGCAGGAGAAACCTGACCACACGACATATACGCGCACAAAGGCCGCATATGGCAACCTTTCACCTGAGCACCACCAGAGCAAAGCCGAAACCTGCTCCTCCCGAGAAAGGGTCCTCCCGCCACGGTCCCCGTCCCAGACGTACGCCCCGTTCGGGAGGTGATCCGTTCTCTCCCAAAGTACCATGATAGAAAGAGATAGGTATCCACCAGACATCTGGAGTGACATAGGCTACGTCGGTTCACTGGGCCCATAAAAACCAGTATGTGAATCAGTATGTTCGAACTTGCTCAACAGGGCCAACAACGGATGGTCCTTAATCGACACAGATGGGGCTACCACCATGAAGGCCCAGCCTTCGCCAACCAACCTACAACAAACAAATCCCCGTCCGGTCTACATCCTCAATCATCCTTCTAGTACAAGCCAGGGTAAAAGTCCTATAATGCGAGTTGGACTTACCACTCGTCTTTTACCGAACTGCAACCCTAAGCATAGCAGTTCTAACGATAACCTAGACCAACATCTACAAAGTAGGAGACAAGGTAGGTGAGGAGGGTAGTCCTAATGCAGTTCTAGGTTTTCACATCAACTCCTAATAAACCTAATGCACAAACATTGCTAACCCTCAATCAAGTGATAAAGTAAAAGAGGAAATTCCCTCTATGGCCTCAAAAGAAATGAGCCTTCCTTTCACGGCCTTCTTGAATCTGAAGTTCCCTATGAGGTCCAAAACAAAATTTCGTTTCCTTTTGTGGCCTTCCGTCACTTCTACCGTGAGAAATCACACTGCAGCGATAAAAAACCACCAAATTACCCTCGTCCCTCTCTCTGTCTCCTCTCCTCTGTAACGCACGCACACGCGATTGGAAAGGAAAACAAAAAAAAAGGAGCAAACGCGGCGAATGGAGGGCGGTGGCGCCGCCACCGGGCCTGCCCAGCCCGAGCCCCCCGCGGCCACCCTCGAGGGTCGCCATGGCCGCGGCACCATGGATTACCTGGCTGCTGGCCCCTCCCCGCCGACGCGCTCGCGGCTGGACGACCCGGATCCCGCAACAATCCTCTGTCCTAGTAATTTTACTTGCAATACTCTGCAGTTGCACGATCACTGCATTTGCAATGGGAAGAGAAATGTTGACGTCCATGAACGAACGAGCCGAGCCGCTGGGCAATAAGGCCATGAGCGCCGCACGCCTCCCTGATTGAATTCTTCACAATTAAGTCCCAGAGTTCGTCACCGACCTGACCAGCGGCCACGCTGTCCCGAAAGACCTTCCTCTCGGAATGTCCGCGCGGAACCGCATCATCTCCGCGACGCTCAATCGACCGGCCCTTCCACGGCCGCCGAGTTCTTCGCGGTCCAAATATATTCAAATAGGCCCCTCGTTCGCCGGTGTGCGGCGGCGGACGCTGCGATCCGGACGTGCTCGCACCATGCTCCCTTTCAGCAGAGAACCCCGAGGTGTGGCCTTGCTGCGTGGGTGCTGCCGATTGCGTTGGGAAAACGGCGGCAATAGCAGTGACAACGACGGCGAGGTGGCCGAGCCTAGCGCAGCAGCCCGTGGCCGCGGTGAGGCGGGCGAGCCTACAGCAGCAACCCGCCGCCGCATCTGAAGTCCGCGGCGAGGCGGGGCGGCGAAGCCGGGCGAAGAAGGCCACGCCTGCGGGGAGCGCCGTCGCGGTGGCGCGGGCGAGCCTGGCGGCCCGATGCCGGCGCCGTCCTCCATCGCGTCGCGGGCGTGTCTGCTTTTTTTTTTTCCCAATCGTTACTTCTCTTTCCGATCGATTTCAGATGAGAAAGAGAGAGGGCTCCGGCTGGGGGTAGAAACGACCTTTCGCGTTGGTTTCATGGGATTTTTCACGGTGAATGTTACGGAAGGCCATAGAGGGAACAGAAAAATGGATTTTGGCCTTAGAAGGAAGTTCGATTCACATAGGGCCATAGAAGGCAACGCGATTTCTTTTGAGGCCATAGAGAGAATTTCCTCAAAGTAAAACTCTAACAGGTAGGCATGCACCGGGGCTTGCCTGGCTCAGAAGCTACGCTAGCAGGGTACAGTGGTGCTATCAGGCTGCTGCTCCTCCTCCTGCTGTGCCTCCTCCGGCAGCTGGAAGTCCAGGGGCATCGGAGTCGTCTCTGTCACTAAACGTTATGACAAGGAAACGATGCAAGTTAGATGCAATAAAATGATGCAATTAAGGTTAAATTTACATGACGGGACAGTCATTTACACTGTATGTGCTCAATTAGATTATTTTCATTCGTCTTAAATATTTCCTTCATCCCATCTTGTTTATGTTAATCACATACATGAATTTAAGTTGGTTAAATAAATTAAATAAATCACAAAAAATTAGTTTATGTCCAATGGCATTTTTCAGGAGTCAATTACCGCTGGAAGTAATTTACTGTGAAGTTTGATGATTTATTGAGTTGTGGATTATTTTTAATAATTTGAACAATGCAGAACACGATTTAAATCATAAGAAAATAATTAAGCATAATATGACAGTGGGAAAATTCTCTGTAAGGTGTAATCAGATGCTTTACAGGAAACGCAAGAGTTTGTGATTTATGGAGCAACAGAGAATTTATTAAAAATCAAACAATATCTGCATATATGTATTTTTACAGAAAACAGATAACAAGGTATATGTGATTCTGACATTTTTGTTTGATAGATCTGCTCACAAGGAATCCAACAAAATTGGATTCATATTTTTCTGAGGTGTATTTATTTTTCTATCGATTTAAGAATTTTCTGGCATTTTCTGGGAATTAAAACAAATCGGGAAAAGAAAGAAATTGAGCGGGCCAATCAGATCTGGGCAACACAAGGTGCCACAGAGTCCGGGACGCACTGGATCGGGGCTGGTCACAAATGATCCAGCCACTCACGTGTGAAACGCACGGAGGGCTACACGGGTGGTCACACGAGACCCCGCGTGAATGCACAGGATCCCGACCTTGCAGCCCATGGTGTGCTGGCCGGGGACTTCGCCGGAGCACGGCGGTGTGGGTCGCCGGAGTGGCTTTCCGGCAGCCAACGGGAGAAAGGAGGGCACGGGAGGGGGCAGCGTGGAATGGCGAGTTCACCTCGGGGGCTCGGAGGTCGCGGGAAAGGCCGGAGGTAGGTCGTCGACGAGAGGCGGCAGACGGACGATGGCCGGCGACGTCGCTAGGGCGGTGAGGTGGTCGGCAATGAGCACGGGCTGCACAGGAGGCTTCACGGCGGCGAGGAGAAGCTCGAGGTAGGCACCGTCGACGACGAGGGGGCTCGGAGAGGGGAGTTCCTCGGCGAGGTCTTACGGGGAAGAAGACCGGCGGCGGGGGGAAAACAGAATAGCGACGAGCTCGACTGCGAAAACGGAAAAATAAAGTGTGAGGGCGATGCGCGAGAGAGAGCGGCACCCCACGGTACCAAACATTGACGAAGACGCTCACCGGAGGGGGAGTATTCGACGGTGAGGAGTATTCGACGGTGAGGTGGTGGAGCTCGGTTTGCCGGGCTTGGAGAAGAAAGCCAAATCCGCGCAGTACTCAGCACCACGACTTGGCGGGGAGGAAGCTCACTGCGGCGCTGCGACGGCAAGCACGCTCGGCGGCCGGAAATGGAGAGGAGAGAGGCTAGGGTTGAGCGCGTAGGGCGACATAATGGATGGGGAGAGCTTCGGACAGGCGCTGGGGATCCGTTTTGTCCCCCTGCGTGGTCGGGGAGAGGGCCCGGCGCCGCGCGAGCTCACCGGTGAGCGGCGGCGACATGGCGCAATTCCTCCGCCGGAAATAGAGAGAGGGGTGAGGACGACAGGTAGGCCCCACGGGCATTTTTCATTTTTCCGGATTTATTCGAACTGTGAGAAGTCAAGAACTTATGTGCACTAATAAAAATAGTAAACGAGCTCCTAAAATCACGAAACTTGGCACAGAGGTAGATCAAAGGATGAAGAATCCAGTGGTATGACATGCACATCTGAATTAGAAAAGAAATTCAAATGGCAATTGGTCAAAGTAGGGTACTTTTTAAGCTTTAGATATTTATTTGGCGCTTTCTATGTACCCATTTTATATGACAAATATGTTTTTTTAATACCTTATTATGTCATTATTGTTAACAATTAACCTCATTATTATATATATATGCGTAGTTTTTATGTATTTGGAAGGATTTGCAGGAAACAGGTGAAAATGGAGAGACTACGGATAAAGAGCTACCGGAGGCCCGAAGAACAAAGAATTTGGAGGCCGTGCCGGTCGGCATAGTCCTTGTGCCGACCGGCACAACCAGGGTTAAGCCCAAACATGAAGCCCACTCTGAGAAGATGAAGCCTAGAAGAAATATCAGAGTCGTAGTCGGTGAAATCCAGCCCACAATCAAAAGGGACTATAAAGATAAAGATACAATCAAAAGGAAAAGTTGATGGTCCTTAGACCCAGTTTTTTACCGTCAATTAGCTCTATAAATAAGGAAGAACTAACACTTGTTACTTGCATATTGTTATCAAATAACCTATTTCCACGTGTACCTCTAGATTTGGATGTGCAGGTGGAAAACAGGGATTTCCAGATGTAAACAGGGCCCAAGGCGATGATTTCAACACTTCCATCAAACGACGCTCGCCGCGGGAATATAATTCAAGGATTAAAGGCCCAGAACCTAACAGAACATCAACTGAGGCCACGCACCTAGATAAGAAGCTTAAAGACCATGGGGAGTCGACCTGCCAAAGCCCAGCCCAGAAGGGGCCAGGCCTGGGTCGGCCGACCCCAAACCCTGGGTCGGCCGACCTGGCAGGGTGGCCCCCTGGGTCCACCTTTCTATGGCGGTTTGCAACCGACTTCAGGAGGTCGGTTCCACCTGCAATCAATGCCCACAATATCTGGAACCGCCTCAACTCCACCGCCTTTGGAGGGCTATAAATAAAGGGGTACCCCCCCCTCCTTTCAGGACACACAACACAAGAGGCTCATTCCCTCCTCCACACATCCAGAGCTAGGGGCGCTCTAGTTAGGCTTAGGCTGAGTAGTGGGCTGCCCTTTTTGGCTCCCAAATCCCTTGGAGAGTTTGGGGTATATTCCCTTGTATCCTTTTACTCTCTTTGTAAGACTTATTTATTTATCAACGGAATATCATCGTTCTTGTAGTAGTTATGTGCTTATGCTAGTTCATCGTTCATCCTCGATCTTGGATGAACGTTCTTCGTTCGTTCATGTTCGCCAATCGTTCGTTCATCGTTCATCGATGTTCGTTCATGATCGTTCATTGTTCGTTCGTCGTTCGTTCATACTCGATCATCGGTTAACGACGATCGTTCTTCATCGTTCGTCGTTCGTCGCTCGTTCTTGAGCGACGAACGCCTATGCATAACGTAGTGCAAGCTTTGATCCTTTGTCTAAGTAATCGCTCGCTGGATCTAGTTGTTCCTTTTGCTTAGTCATCGGGTCCATTGTCTTGCAAGAGTGCTCTAGGTTTATCGCCTTGCGAGGTGCCTCGAGGGATCTAGAGTTGTGGTTAGTTACGCTAGCATGGTGCTAGGGCTTCCTTTCCACCCTTGGATGCATATTCGTGCCCCACGGTTTGTAGAGGTAGGCGGCAGGAGGTGACAGCCCTGTCCGTCCCTTGTAATCCTCCACGTTCGGGTATGGCGTTGGAGTATATATGAAATGTTCGGAGATTGGGGCAGACTCTGATCACTGGATCTCCTGATGATGGCTTGGCAATAAAACAGCTTAGTCTTGGCTTGTGTACAGCCTTGGCTATAGGTAGATGCTACACACGCTACTTGACGATGTACATGAGGAGTAGCAGTTCTTCTTACTTAACCTTAGTCTAGCTTAGAGTCGCCTCTCGCCTTTTATCAGAGAGTGGAAATGCCTCCTGTGTGTGTGTCGCACTATCCTCTATCCATTTATTGCCTTACCCCTGCATTTGGATATTGGTTATAATCTATCATTTGTAACACCGTGAGTATAAGTACATACTTGTCAAAACTACGTCTTCCTTTGGGAAAATATAAATAACGATACCCTGGAATACTCTCGGGTGAAATGCTACAACGGGTTATCCGTGCGCTTGCGGATTATCTTTTATGATTAAATGCTAATAATACATTTCTGGCACTTGTTGCTAGTTGTGAATTATTATCTATCCTAAACAAGTAACTTAACCCCAGTTATTTCTGGCGCCGAACCGGAAATATTCACTATAGGCCTAACCAGCCTAAGGTGGTGTTTTCTGTTTGGTGTAAGAAATACCAACAAGCATTTCTGGCGCCGTTGCTGGGGAAGACAATTGTTAACAGGTGTACAATGATTGCTCATGATTACACTTGATGTGATTTAACCACTGCCCATTGCAGGCTAACCTTGATCTGTTTTCTTTCTTTGATGTGAAAACAGGATAGTGTATGCGTGGATTCAACTTGCCGGAAAACTTCGTTGATAATTCAGAGTCGCTTGTAAGGAAAGTCCGACCCCGCGTCGACTCTCCCTCACAAGCAACACTCCCGACAGACGAACCCACATCATCCGCACCATCAACACGTATTGACATGGCAGATCAAAGAACCCTTCGTGAATACTCTGCGCCCTCCATTGCCAATGTTCCCGTTGGGCCCAATGTCAACACCGGTGACGCTGGGTTTGAAGTCAAATCAAGCCTAATCACTATGGTGCAGGCCATTCCCTTTTGTGGAAAGGCCACGGAGGACGCCAACACTCATCTTCAGCAATTCCTTGAGATATGCAACACATCGGCAACCGCCGGAGTCAACCAAGATGCTATCCGACTCCGTCTGTTTCCCCTCTCCCTTCTTGGGAAGGCAAAACAATGGTTTTATGCCAATCGTGCCAGCATTGACACTTGGGACCGCTGTTCTACCGCGTTCCTCGCAAAGTTTTTCCCGTTGGGCAAAACCAATGCCCTCCGTGGAAGAATTTCAAGCTTCCAGCAAGCCAACAATGAAACCATCGCCGAGGCGTGGGATAGGCTCCAAGATTACATATCTGCCTGCCCACACCACGGGATGGAAGAATGGCTCATTCTTCAACATTTCTACAACGGGTTGACACCAACAACCCGTGGACATATGGATGCCGCTGCTGGAGGAGCCTTCTTCTCAATGACCGTTGCTCAAGCTAATGAACTTATTGAGAAGATGGTCTCCAATCAAGGGTGGAGCGATGAACGTCTCCAACCATGCTCTAAAGGCGTACACCCTATCAAGGAGGTGGACTTATTGTCCGTCAAGCTCGACCTCGTCATGAAGCGCTTGGACAACTTCAACACGCATGGTAGTGTTCGTTCACTTGACTCACGCATTACGTGTGAGGAATGTGGCAACACCGGCCATATGGGGAAGGATTGCCCAACCATACCCATGAAGAATTATTCTACATGAACAACAACAATGGGTATCGTCCAAGTGGAGGTCAAGGTTTTAACTAAAACCGCCAATCTTATCAAGGAGGTAACAATTTCTCTGGTTTTAATAACAATCAGCCTTCTTTGAAAGATTCGGTTTATGGCCAAACTAAAATCAACGAATCAATCAACAAAAAGCTTGCAGCCAATGATCAAAGTTTAGAAAGTTTAAATTCAAAAATAGAAGGTCTTTCTTCTGCTTTCAAAAATCAGTTGAGCTTTAATAAAATGATAGAAACTCAAATAGCTCAGCTTGCTGCTCTTGTTCCTTCTGCTAATTCTGGACAGATTCCTGGGCAACCAGAATCTCCCATTGAAAAAGTTAATGTTATCACTACGAGAGGAGAAATGTTCTCTCGTAGGACTAACCATGCAGGGGAGAACAGGCAATAAGAGGAGAACCTTCTACGATAAAAACTGATCCAGGCTTTCCAGTAATCTCTTGCTCAATCAAGAGATTCCACTTCGACTACGCCCTGTGCGACCTTGGGGCCAGCTTGAGCATTATGCCCAAGGCAATCTTCGAGCAATTAAAGTGCAGATTCCTCACGCCAACAGCGATGCGGCTACAATTGGCCGACTTATCCTTTCGCTTTCCAATGGGGATAGCGTAAGATGTGCCGGTATTCATAAGAGGCCACATCGTCCCGGTGAACTTCGTGGTGCTTGACATGGATATTGACAAGGAAATGCCCCTCATCTTGGGACGTCCCTTCCTTAGCACCACGAAGGCCCAAATTGATATTGGAGTTGGAGAAATCCGCCTCTACATCAACGGGAAGGAGGAGAAGTTCGAGTTTCAACCTCGGAAAGAACAATGCTTGATGATCAAGGTCAAATATGGCCAAACACCTCCAACATCCAAGAAGTTGAAGTGACAGCCAGGAAGGCGGACAGCCTCTTTGCTCAATGGAAGAGCTTGGCAAAGATTGAAAATCCATCGCAGTTTCAACCAAAGAAACCTGCAACCATGAGGCCGGGATTATGGGTCAAGAAATCCGTCCAAAGTCCGAGAAGCCACCTACACCGCCAAAGATGAAACAAGTATGGCAAGTCAAGGCGTAGCCCTCCACATCCTTATCTCCAAGGACAGGGTCCGCGCCACCAACCTAAACCCATTGGAGAAGTCTTAGCCCGTCGGACTTTAAACGACACGGCCCTGGCCGTCCGATTAACCGGCATTATCATTTGCTTTTCTTAGCTTCTTTTTGAATTTTCCACCACCAATTTTGCATTTGAATTTTTTCCAAAACCACCTTGCATATTTATTTCCTCCACCAAAAATTTATTTGAATTTTTCCGCCAGCATATTTGAATTTTTTCCCTCACCATGCATTTAAAATTCAAAATTTTCAAAACACTTTTGCGTTCAAAATGTCTCATCTTTGGATGAAATTTTGGACCACCCTTGTATCACCATGGAAAAGCCAAAAACATTTTTGCATCTTGAAATTTTTCATCAACATGACGATTTTTGAATTTTTTTGAAAAATTTTGAATTCGAGGCAACCTTTTATTTGGAAATCTTTTTAAGCAAATAATTTTGAGAAATTTCTGGACATAGCAACCGTGGTCATCACCAATGTGGCCGTTGGGGGCTGTGGGCCAAAGAGGGAAGCAAGTGGGCCCCACAGAGGGTCGGCCGACCCCACTTGCCAGGTCGGCCGACCCGTGGTGGCCGTTGGGCGCTCCCCCCTTTGCCCCAACGGTCACCTGTCCTCTCCTCTTTTCAAAATGAGCCGTTATGGCTCATGCATATAAGGAGGTGGCCGGCCACAAGCTCTCTCCCTCTCACACTCTCATTTTCACTCCTCAACACTCTTCACTCCATTGCTCTCAAGTTTTCCATTGTGCTCACTTGGTTCTTGCCTCAAAATTCTGCAAAAATATTTCTCTTTAGTTTGCTTTGCAGTTTCGTTTTGGTTTGATTTTCCGAGTTGCGTTTTCTCGCTTGCAAGAACACCGACGGTTTCATCGATTGGTTTTCGCTCTCATAACCCATTCGGAGTTTTATTCTTGCGTTCTTGCTCAACCTCGCTGCAGCATGAAGCGCGCCGGGAAGGCCATCGCCTCGCTGTTTCGGTCCGGGAGCACAAGCTCGGGCTCATCTCGACCTCGCACTCGCGCCCGCACCGCCACCGAGCAAGTGCCAAGCCCTCAACATGAAGCCGTAGCGGATGATCAAGCCAACACCGAGCATCGTCTCCTCGTCGACACCGACCTCGACTTGGTGGGCGACGACGAGATGAGCGCCTACGAAGCTCTCCGACTCCGTACATTTGCTCCTACGCGAGCATTTAATCCGGAACTGCTGCAAAAGATTGGTATGATGTTGAATTTTCCCGAGTATTTAAGCAATAGGGTGGGATAAGTTTGCATGTGTAGATGAGCAGGGTTCCCGCTTACTTACGCTGCAGTTTTTATGCACCCTACGCGTGGTAGATGACGGTATTACCTTTCGGTTTTTCCGGGAGGAATATCATTTGACATGGAAAATTCTTAGTCAATGCCTCAGCTTTAATTCTCCCTGCACCATTGATGTTGATAGTTCGATTTCGGGTTACTCAAAATTAGCTTTTTGGCAAAGAATTTCTGCATCTCCTACTTGTGAGAAACCCCGAACTAATCATATTCACCATCCTACCTTGCGCTTGTTGCACATGTGGCTTGGCGTTACCTTGTTTCCTAGAAGTAGGATTGTGCGCGAGGATGATTTGAAAATTCTTTATGCTATGGTCGAGAAAATAAAGATTGCTCCTGTTGTTTTCATGATCGCTCAGTGGTTAGAAAATTTTAGAATGACTGGACCGATTGAGTGCACCTTGTTGATTACACGTATTGCCGCGGGTGTTGGTGCTTTGCATGATGCTAATGTTGCTTATATTGATACACCCCGCTCTCTTATCACCGAGGATTATCTTATTCAAGGTCATACACTAAAGCATGGTCCAAATAATTCTCTCATATTTTATTATGTCGGTTATACAAATGAATTACCGTTACCTAACTGGGGACTTCGTTTGTATGACTGTCAAAACCTAACCACACCTCTCGAAAAAGGGGAAGCTGCAACGCAGGAGTACTTCTTCACGCAGGAGGACGCGCAGGCCGGAGCCACCCGCCGACACCGGGATACCCGCACCGCAACCCATGGCATATGCATATGGGCCGAGCTACGGTCACGCCGGCTATGGTCCCGGTGGGTACACCACTCCACCACCGTTTGAGGCCGGCGGCTCGTCGCAGCAGGGTGCGGGCCATGCCCAATGGACGCACCCTCCCCGCGCGCAATGGGAGGAAATCGCATCCGAGTCGACATCCTACTCACCGAGGGCCGGTGGGCGGCGCTCCTCCGCTGCCCGAGACCACCATTTCGGGCAGCAAATGGACGCGCTCACCGAACAAATGGGCAACCTCGAGACCAAGGTGGAGGATGTCCAATACACCCTCAACCAGCACGTCCTGCAGACTCATCAGTGGCAAGAAAGCACCGACGCCCAGCTCACCAACCTCACCAACATGACGCAGCTGGGCCAAGCCGATATGTTGGCTTACTTTCGCCACACGGGGTTCGATCCTCGCCGCCACCCATGAGCAAGAACAAGCTTGGGGGGATGCCATGCCCGCCGCTAAGGTATCATGTATCACAACTTGTATCCTTTTGTTTCTTTTGTTTGCTTGTTCTTGCACCTCATATGAAAAAAATACAAAAAAAATGATAAATCTGAAAATAAAATAAAAATGACAAAACTAAAAAGAACAAAAATAGTCTTTAGTGTGGTTGCTAGTTTTTCATAGTTTCTCTTTATATGCGAGTATGAGTGTTTAGCCTTCCTTATGTTGAGATGATGAATAGTTGCTCTGTTTTATCTCTCGTTTGTACCTAGTCACAACTTAGTGCTCTCCCGAGTTTTGAGATTTTTGGCTTATGCTTACCTTGAACTTGAAACTTGTGGGCTGCATAGTGCTTGATCTAAGTCTAAGTTGTTGTGAGATATGATATGGTATAGATAAGACTGCTAATCTTGTTCAAAGTACGACTTGACTTCCGGAGTTTTATTTTACAAAATACAAAAAAAATGATAAAGTTCCTCAATGATCAAAATTCCCACCAAAGCCATATGTCGTTCTTACTTTGCAAAAACCTTACACATATGCTGCTTGTCATTGCATTGAGCTTTGTTAAAATTGTGTGACCCTAGTGAGAAGCTTGTCATACTCCCATTGATCAAGATCACGTACACTCCACCTCGCATGCTAAACTTCTACACTGGAAGTTAAGCAATACCACCACACTTTCCACAAAAAATAAATACTCCAAAAAAAATTCATTGTTACCTCTCTCTCAAAATGTATCATTGGAGACATGGCTATGCAAAAGAAAGAAAAAGAATGACCCCCTGCTCATACAAAAGTAGAGCATGATAAAAAAAATGGGGGAAGAAAAGAAAAATGTTGAGAAAAAGAAAGAAAGAAAGAAAGATAGCCATGTCCTCCTCAAAAATTCAAAAAGAGAGAGAAGGAACAAATAAAAAGGAGTATAGTTCTTCCACCTCACCACCACCATATACACACATGCACATCTTGATCAAGGTTGTATGACTTGCATTCTCCATGGATCCACTCTTTTGGTTCGGCAATATGTGTGATGCAAGTATGCCTCATATCATCCCTACCTTGAGCTCCACATACAAGCCTTAGAAGTAAGATGACAAGAGGCAACACAATAATGCCTTGCTGAGGCATATACACTTATTGAGCGATTCGAGAGCATCATTTGAGGAACTTTGCTTTTATTTCAAAAATTTTGAAAACCTCCGGAAAATAAAAGTCAAACAATGGACAAGTGAATGGTGCACTGTTATAACCGTTCTATCTCTCAACCGCCCAAGACAAGGAAAAAGCCATACACCCCGTAAGGAGTAAGGTAAAGGGTGAGTTACCATGCCAACTTTTTCAACTCAAAGTAGAGTATTTTCGTTGTCTGCATGGTACCTAGGAGATATGAAATATTGTAGCAACTCCTGATCAACATCCTAAGTCCTACTTCTTGCTCGGGACGAGCAAGGAGGACAGCTTGGGGGAGTTGTTGACGGTCCTTAGACCCAGTTTTTGACCGTCAATTAGCTCTATAAATAAGGAAGAACTAACACTTGTTATTTGCATATTGTTATCAAATAACCTATCTCCACGTGTACCTCTATATTTGGATGTGCAGGTGGAAAACAAGGATTTTCAGGTGTAAACAGGGCCCAAGGCAACGATTCCAACACTTCCAAACGACGCTCGCCGCGGGAATATAATTCAAGTATTAAAGGCCTAGAACCTACCAGAACATCAACTGAGGCCACGCACCTGGATAAGAAGCTTAAAGACCATGGGGAGTCGACCTGCCAAAGCCCAGCCCAGGAGGGGCCAGGCTTGGGTCAGCCGACCCCAAACCTTGGGTCGGCTGACCTGGCAGGGTGGCCCCCTGGGTCCACCTTTCTATGGCAGTTTGCAACCGACTTCAGGAGGTCGGTTCCACCTGCAATCAATACCCAGAATATCTGGAACCGCCTCAACTCCACCGCCTTTGGAGGGCTATAAATAAAGGGGTACCCCCCTCCTTTGAAGACACACAACACAAGAGGCTCATTCCCTCCTCCACACATCCAGAGCTAGGGGCTCTCTAGTTAGGCTTAGGCTGAGTAGTGGGCTGCCCTTTTGGCTTCCAAGTCCCTTGGAGAGTTTGAGGTATATTCCCTTGTATCCTTTTACTCTCTTTGTAAGACTTATTTATTTATCAATAGAATATCATCGTTCTTGTAGTAGTTATGTGCTTATGCTAGTTCATCGTTCATCCATGATCTTGGATGAACGTTCTTCGTTCGTTTATGTTCGTTCATCATTCGTTCAACGTTCATCGATGTTCGTTCATGATCGTTCATCGTTCGTTCGTCGTTCTTCATCGTTCGTCGTTCGTCGCTCGTTCTTGAGCGACGAACGCCTATGCATAACGTAGTGCTAGCTTTGATCCCTTGTCTAAGTAATCGCTCGCTGGATCTAGTTGTTCCTTTTGCTTAGTCATCGGGTCCATTGTCTTGCAAGAGTGCTCTAGGTTTATCGCCTTGCGAGGTGCCTCGAGGGATCTAGAGTTGTGGTTAGTTACGCTAGCATGGTGCTAGGGCTTCCTTTCCACCCTTGGATGCGTGTTCGTGCCCCACGGTTTGTAGAGGTAGGCGGCAGAAGGTGACAGACCTGTCCGTCTCTTGTAATCCTCCACGTTCGGGTATGGCGTAGGAGTATATATGAAATGTCTGGAGATTGGGGCAGACTCTGAGCGCTGGATCTCCCGATGATGGCTTGGCAATAGAACAGCTTAGTCTTGGCTTGTCTGCAGCCTAGGCTATAGGTAGATGGTACGCACGCTACTCGACGATGTACATTAGGAGTAGCAGTTCTTCTTTCTTAACCTTAGTCTAGCTTAGAGTCGCCTCTCGCCTTTTATCAGAGAGTGGAAATGCCTGCTGTGTGTGTGTCGCACTATCCTCTATCCATTTATTGCCTTACCCCTGCATTTGGATATTAGTTATGATATATCATTTGTAACACCATGAGTATAAGTACATACTTGTCAACTACGTCTTCCTTGCGATTGCGGATTATCTTTTATGATTAAATACTAATAATACATTTCTGGCACTCGTTGCTTGTTGTGGATTATTATGTATCCTAAGCACGTAACATAACCCCAGGTATTTCTGGCGCCGAACCGGGAATATTCACTCAAGGCCTAACCAGCCTAAGGTGGTGTTTTCTGTTTGATGTAAGAAATACCAACACGAACAGATAGAAGTTTTGACCTAGGTTGAAGGTTGTGGCGGCGAAGACGGCGATCACCGATCATCACCACCAAAAAGGAGGTTCGTGCTGACCGGCACACCGCCGTGCCGATCAGCACCTGTGCATCCACGCCAAAATCCCGTGTCGTATTGTAGCAATGTTCATGTGTTGCAGTACTCAGTAAATTAGATCTAACTCTTAGCAACTGTTTCGCCGAGGACACGTCAACTAAGCAAAGCAGACAGGAGAAGTCAAACTGCCTACCCAATCATCAAGAGCAGATCTAATCGACTAAGCACCTTAACCGTGACTCGAGTAACCAGATCAAACAGGAAATCGACATCAGCAATCGGCAAACAAGGTCGCGGCTAGGACAAGTCAACTACCCGTAACAAAGAACTGGACTAGGTCTTAAACAATTCCATGTAGTCGACGCATAATGTAAACCCTAGATTGATCTAAATTACCGGATAACTAGCAACAACATCAATCTTAATCATGGACAAGTCGACATAACGAAGATCGATGCGCTTAACTGACGAAATCCAAGTGGAAACCGGAGCCCCGATGGACGCCGATGTTGACGGAGATCTCGTCGAGAAATTGTGGCGATGCGCCGAAAGTTGATTGTATTGATTGGTTGTTTTTTATTACAAGCACCTGGGTTTATATTTATACATCCGAGGCAAGACTCCGGCTCGTCCACAACTAGATTAAACTTTCTAAATCTAGAAAAAGAATTACAACAAGACACAATCCCAACCGTGCATCTTCGGGATTTCTTCAGCTCCGTGATCATGCAGGCCACCACTTTGCACAAAAACCCTTTTCTACCCGGCGCGTATACCACGGGCACTGACAATGGACCCAAGTCAAAAATCTGGTGTCAACACATGCCCCCCCAAGCCGGGGTATAGAGTCTCCATGCGCCGGATTGCTTCCTCATGCCTGCAAGCTTCTAGATGACGCTTCACGTGAGAACTGTACATCTGACATAATAAACTGTACCCTTGTCTTCACATGGCGTGCACCTTCTCAATAGACAATTCGTACCAATCACTTTAATTTCGACAGGTCTTTCACTATTCCTTGATCTTATCTCCTTCCACATCTCAGCCTATAAAAAGGACCACTCCCCTCACCAGAATCATCACCGCAATGGCCAGCAAGAAAAATCCCTTTCACAAAGCCTGAATAATGCCTCCCAAAGATAGCAACCACAAACCTCCCCTGTCTTCTTATATTTTCATTCTAGCCTTCTGCTCTTCCATCTTTCCTCCAATCGCCTCCAATCGACGCTATCCCTCTTGAGCTAAATCCCAAGAACGGCGGCTCCTCTTCAGACTACGAGGAAGAACTCATGTTCTTCGTCACGTAAGGTTCCTTCTCAGGGATAACATCTTCTTCGACGTGATAGGGTCCGTGAATTTGCTCCTCTCCTGGCGCCGTTAGCATTGACCCCTCCTACCCTGCGCCAACATACGGCGGATACTCCAACAATCGGCAAAGGGAGAAACATCATCTCCTATCCCTTACTGTAGTTGGTAGAAACCGCAGTGTGTATCTTTGGCGTAGAAATTTGTATCTTTGTCATACATGATGTAATACCTTGCAAGCTTTGTTCTTTTGAACCCTCTGCAATATATATTTGCTTCTATCTTCCTCTGTTCTTCCTTTATATATTTTTCTAAGGGCGATACCAGTAGCAATCGGCCATCTTAAAGGCGACGCTCTCAACGTCGGCTCTGCTGGAAACTCAACCGAACACTTTATTCTTCAGATATTTTCCATTAAGCGCTCGGCCAAATTCTTCTCCATCCAGCTCTTTCAAAACATAAGCATTACCGGGCACGCATCGGCTAATTATATAAGGACATTCCCAATTAGGTGACCACTTGCCGAAACGATTATCTCGTACACCAATCGGCAACCTGACTTTCCAGACCAGATCCCCCTCATCAAATTGCTTGGTCACCACCTTCTTATTATATTTGCCGAGCCACCCGTGCTTTATCATCTTGGATTTTCTTCAAAGCAACCAACCGCTGTTGATTGACATCTTCCAATTCATCCATCATGAGATCATGATACTGCTCTGCTGTCAATTTCTGCAAATCAACTCTTCGTGACCTTGTCTTGACTTCCCACGGCAAAACAGCTTCATGCCCATAAACCAACTGATATGGCGTCACTTGTACTGATCCATGACGAGACATTCAATATGCCCATAATGAATCGGCTAACGAAGTATGCCACCTCCTCGGCTGACCTTTAATCTTGCGCTTAATCAACTTGGTCAAAGACTTGTTTGAAGCTTCAGCTTGACCGTTCGCTTGGGCATAATATGGCGATGAATTCAATAATTTAATACCCATATCATCAGCAAAATCTCTAAATTCTTCAGAAATAAAGATAGAACCTCGATCTGTAGTGATAGTCTGGGGAATACCAAATCTGTAAATTATATGCTCTTTAACAAAGGCAATCACATCCCTCGAGGCTACACTTCTGTAAGGTACTGCTTCAACCCACTTGGTGAAATAATCTGTAGCCGCCAATATATATTTATGCCCTTTACTAGATGAAGGATTAATCTCACCGATCATGTCGATTCCCCATCCTCTGAATGGCCACGCTTGACAATAGGATTCATTGCCGATGCTGGAGCTCTCTAAATCGATCCAAACTTCTGACAATCTTGGCAGCCTTTATAATATTCAAAACAATCTTCGAGCATGGTAGGCCAAAAATATCCACATCTTCTGATCAACCACTTCATCTTGTATGCCGATTGATGAGTCCCACAAATTCCATCATGAACCTCCATTAGCATCTTCCTGGCTTCATCGGCATTCAAACACTTCAACAGGATCCCTTCTAACGTCCTGTAATAAAGCTGATCATCAACTAGTACATACTTTATCGCCTTGTACCGTAACTCTCTGGACGTTTTCTGGGTTGGATCCTTCAAATAATTCATGATCTCAATCCTCCAATCCTGCAAATCGACATCGGCTTCATTATCGACAGAACCTATAATAAGCCGATACCCAGATGCATGCTGAGCCAAGTCATTAGCTTCAGAATTCATTTGTCGAGGAACATGACTGAATGTGATATGCTTGAAGCTCTTCATTAGATCTTGACACCTCTGATAATAATCCCAAAGCACTTCATCTTTGCATTCATATTCACCATTCAATTGCCCCACAATCAATAAAGAATCTCCAACAACTTCAACAAAATCGGCATTGGCTTCCTTTAACAGTTGCAGCCCTTTCAACACAGCTTCATATTCAACTTGATTATTAGTATGAGCTTCAACGGTGAATGAAAATTCAAACCGGACCCTTTTGGAGTAACAATAACAATGCCGATACCACATCCATGTTTGCAAATCGATCCATCAAACAGTAAGCGCCATGGAACTGGCTCCACCACAACTTCATCATGCCCCCCATGCTGAACTATCAAATCGGCAAATACTTGGGCCTTCACAGCTTTAGCAGATTCATATTTAAGATCAAATTCAGCAATTGGTAGCATCCACTTCCCAAGCCTGCCCTTCAATACCGGAGCGGACAAGTTGTATTTGACAACATCGGATCGACAAACAATAGTACACTCTTCGGATAATAGATAATGTCTCAATTTGGTGCAAGAGAAATAAAGGCATAAGCATAACCTTTCAATTTCAGAATATCTGGTCTTTGCATCCACCAATCACCGACTGAGATAAAAGATAATCCTCTCATCGCCATCTTGTACTTGCGTCAATGCCGAACCAATACACTTGTCATCGGCAGATAAATATAACTTGAAAGGAGTACCTGGCTTAGGTGGCATCAATACAGGTGGCGAGACCAAATATTTCTTGATGTCATCAAGGGCCTTCTGATGTTGGGCTACCCATCGAAATTCTTGATCTGCTTCTAACTTTAATAATGGAGTAAAAGCATTATCTTCCCAGAAAGATTAGAAATAAATCTCCTTACGAAGTTAATTTTGCCGATCAGAGACTGCAACTCTTTCTTGCTGGTAGGAGGTTTAATCTTCTTAATTGACTCCATGCTCTTGGGACCAATTTCAATTCCTCTTTCATGAACAATAAAGCCCAGAAATTGACCTGCCGACACACCAAAGGCACACTTATGTGGATTCATCTTCAGGCCATACTTTCTGATCCTCTTCAGCACTTCACGCAAATCGACAATGTGATCTTCGACTGATTTAGACTTCACCAACACATCATCAATATAAATTTCCACCAATCGGCCGATCAAATCATGATAGATGAAATTCATTGCCCTTTGATATGTAGCACCAGCATTCTTGAGCCCAAAAGTCATAACAACCCATTCAAACAATCCCAGAGCTCCTGGACACCTGAAAGCAGTCTTCATAATATCTTCTTCAGCCATGAAAATCTGATTATATCCTGCATTTCCATCCATGAAGCTCAAAATCTTGTGTCCAGCAGCAGCATCAATCAGTAAATCTGCTATCGGCATTGGGTATTCATCTTTGGGTGTAGCCTTATTCAAATCTCTGAAGTCAATGCAAACCCGCATCTTTCCATTTTTCTTGATCACTGGGACAATACTGGACACCCACTCCGCATATCGGCATGGTCGGATAAACTTGGCATCATATAACTTTGTAATTCCTTCCTTGACAGCATCATAAACCTTCGGATCAATCCTCCGATTATGTTGTTTAAACGGCCAAGGCAATCGGGGTTCAACAATATCTCGACTCAGACCAGGCATCTCGGAGTAATCCCAAGCAAAACAATCTTTATATTCCTTCAATAATGCTATCAACTTTTCTCTAAACTCTTTATAAATTTTCTTGCTAATAAACGTCGGCCGAGGCTTGTCACCATCCCCAATGTCGACTTCTTCTAACTCATCGGCCGATACAAAACCATGACCAAGTTTTCCTTCCTCTCTTTCGTCGATCAGCTGATTGTCGATTGCTTCTTCCTTCTCAGCCTCCATCGGCCGATCAACGTCTGAGTCCAGTAATTGCTATAACAACCGCGGGGTTGCCGATCCGTCCATGATGCAGACACCCTAATTGGTAACATCCAATGCTTCACCTTCCCAGTAAGTTCCTGACATGCACGACAAGCTTTCCATCATCGTCGGCAAGAAGTCTGCAGTTGCCACACTCACCGATCTATCAGCTTGAATAGTTTCCACCTCATCACCGACCCACTGGATAAGGAGCTGATGCATTGTGGAAGGATACAGCAATTAGATGAATCCAATCCCTACCCAGCAGTACGGCGTACGATCCTTTGCCTTCAATCACAAAGAACGTCGTCGGCAAGGTCTTGCCTCCAATAGTGACCTCGATATTGGTGACTCCCTTGACTTCAGAACTCCTGCCACCATAATCCCTCAATGTCATGTTGGTCTTTGTCAGCTCTTCAGGCAGTTTGCCAATCTTCCTGTACGTCACCATCGGCAAAACATTGACAGCAGCACCACCATTGTGCGATTTATAGCATACCATTTTATATGACAACTGCGCCTTATTTAGAGCATAAATGTCATCATTATAGGCCATTAACCCTTGATAATAGCACTATATTTGTATATATGTCGTTCTGGAGATTTATTGCAGAAACAGATGAAAAGGACGACATTCTGGACATTGTGGCTGATCTGGACCTGAAGAGAAGAGAACCAGCGGAAAAGGTCCACTGTGCCGACCGGCACAGCCCTATGCCGACCGGCACAGGGGACTCCGAGGCGATCGAGGCTGGCCCACCACTCAGATGATTCTAGAAGGAAGTCATCCGAACCAATCTTGGGAGATATTCATCACGAAGAGATAAAAGATAGTCGAAGATTTGAAAGAGCAATACAAGACTTGATCTCGAAGAAAACTGATTGGAAGGCCCACATGGAAGCTACCTAGGACTTTGAAACCGACTTAGAGAGGAAACCGAGTTGGACACAAGGTGTGCCGATCGGCACGGCCTCTGTGCCGATCGGCACGAGGACTCTTTTCCCGAGATCCTCTTCCTTTCTGTTGTACAGCCCTATATAAACTTGTAAAAGCCCTAGGGTTTGGGGATCCGCCGCCAATGGGACAACACAGCTAGTAAGTTTAGCGCCACCGGGGCTTGCCCCGTTCTTCATGTTCTCTAGTTGCTAGATCAAGAATCGGTGGTGTTAAAGAGGTGATCCATCAAGGTAGGCCTACTATATGGTGATGTATCTTGCACTATGTATTATCAAAGTATGGTTGAATATGTGGATGAATGGTTTTGATTATTGATTGCCTGGATTTATGGTCTGTACATGCACTTGTTCCTATGCTTAGTGACGACTAAGTATTAGATATTATCTTAATTGTGGTGGCAATAAGAGGTGAGTGATTCAATCTCTCGCTATCTCCATTGTGGTTAAGGTAGTATTGAGATCTTGTAATGCGCCATAATTGCATGTTGTCTCTGCACCTCAAAGACCGCTAATGCATACGCGAGATCCTTGAGATGATGTGTAGAGTTGGAAGAGGCTACCGACTAAGGCGAACTGGTCGTGATAGGGCTCGTCGGAAAGGGGTCTCGACCTATCGATCTTCGGTTATCAATAATTGAGTAATCCCGTTTATGATGCTATTTAACTAAGCTTTTTGGTTACGATCTCAACTAGCAGACTTGGCTAACTTACCCTATGATTTAATCAGGTTCCTTAGGCTGTTCAGACAACACTTCGGACAACTTAGCCTTCGTGCCGACTGGCACACTCCCTGTGCCGATCGGCACAACCCCCAGTTTTCCTAAAACTCACGCTCACGCTCGCTAGAAAGCCTGGTTAACTCTTTTACTGATGATTTTGTTTAATTCCCATTGGTCCTTGTGGTTCGATTAAACCTTGGAATACTCTTCTAGGGGAAAAAGACTACAACTGTACACCGTGCTCTTGCGGTATATAAGTGGGTGCGTAGATACGACCAACGAGCTGTCTTTTTCTGGTGCCGTTGCCGGGGACCTTTGTTCGAATTAGGCATTGTTTGAAGTTTGAGAAACTGGCCACTGTGCCGATCGGCACATCTCTGTGCCGACCGGCACACTGCTTTCTTTCTTTGATTTCTCTGTTTTTTCCGGTACATATGTCCTGTTTTATTTAACAGACAGGTATGGACGGCGCTAAGTCGAATAAACCCTTTAATTACCTCGATGATCCAGAGATTCTCTTTCGCAAGCGTAAGGCGGAAAAGAAAAGCAAGTCAGTGGGAGACATAGAAGACAACAGCAAGGCGCTCAGCCCGAGGACATTGTTTGCAGCTCTAAAAGAAGACAAGGAAGAAGAAGTTCCTGAAGTAGAAGATATGGGAGACACGACATCGATAGCTAATCGTCTCAAGCCTACCTTAGACAATGTTATCAAGACTGAGTTCACTGCACAAGCTCAACCTTTTCAGCTGGAGCGCTACATGTCTTTGGTTGGTCAACAACCGTTCACAGGTTCTGAAGATCCTAATGTGCATTTGCAACACTTTCATGAAATCTGCAGTACCTTTCAATTGCAACATATGAATGCCAACGAAGCCAAGGTGCGATTGTTCGCTCTATCTCTTATTGGGCGTCCTAAGCAGTGGTACCATGGGTTACCTCCTGCGACCAAGATTAGTTGGGATCAACTTTCTGCAGAATTTTTGGCAAAGTACTTCCCTCCAGGCAAGACTTAAGCTTTGGAGAACAAGATCCTTGGATTCACTCAACTTGCTGATGAGAGCGTTGGAGAAGCATGGAATCGATTCAATAAGTACAAGGATGCTTGCCCGCACAATGGTCTTGCTGAATGGGAGCTAGGGGAGAGGTTCTACACGGGTTTGAGTCTTTTGTCCCGACAACACTTAGATGCTTCGTCTGGAGGATCGTTTTTGGACAAGACACCCGCTCAAGCCACAGCCTTGATCAAGAAGATAGAGCAAAATCAATCATGGGTTGGTGAGAGAGAAAGTAGAAGCCTTCAACCTTCTACGCGAAAGATGAAGAGTGTGGTGGAAAGAGCTTATGATGAATTGCTTATGGACAAGCTTGACACCATACAAAGGAGGTTAGACAAGATTGATCATATTCCCAAGGAAGAAACCATCAAGTTAGCGGAAGCACGATCTACATGTGAAAAATGTGGAGAACTGGTCATGTGAGCAAGGATTGCCCCGAGGACGTAAAGATGCTCAATTATGTCAAGAGCCAAGGATGGAAGACTCCATATCAGCAACAAAGGAGTAGCTTCACCCCATCATCGTCTATGCAAAATGCCATCGCTCTTCGTATTCAATGCCAAGAGTTCTTTCAAGCTCAAGAGAAGGTCTACAAGGACACCCAAGCCAAATTCAAGGAAGTTGATCGTGTGCTTGAAACAATCAATGATAAGGTCATCGAAGTGGAGAGTTCTAATCAGCAAATTCTCCAATTCATGAAGATGATGGAGAAACAAATGGCCCAATTAGCGGAGTCGGTAAAAGGCAAGAAAGGAGCCCTTCCTGGTAATACTCGCTCTGCAGAACAACTGAAATCCATCGGGACGAGGTCTGGGAAACAAACTGAAGATCCAAAGTTTGCAGCTGGAGCAAGATGACCTCGTGCCGACCGGCACGACACTTGTGCCAATCGGCACGCTACAGTAGAGGGTGCCGACCAGCACACAGACGGTGCCGATCGGCACACTGAGGCTGTTGACCCCTCGGGTCTGAAAAGGGAACTGAGAACAAGGAACACGGTCCTGCTATCTTTCTGGATACGCTGCTGTTGACCAAGACAGAAAGGATCCGACACCATGATGAGCAATTCTCCAGGTTTGTCGATATTATGAAGAAGTTATATATCAATGTCCCGTTCCTTGATGCTCTTCAAGTGCCCACCTATGCTAAGTACATAAAGGATATTATGCAAAGCAAGAAATCCTTAGCATTGGAAGAAGTAGTGAAGATGACAACGGAGTGCACCGCAGCTATTAATGACATTACACCTGAAAAGAAGCCCGACCCCGGATCTCCTAGTATTCGGTGTTTGATTGGAACTCAAACCTTTGAAGGGGCTTTATGCGATCTTGGAGCAAGTGTAAGTGTCATGCCTCGCTATGTCTTTGCAAGTTTGAATTTGCCAGAATTGGAGCTTACGGCTATGTGTTTGGAGTTGGCCGATCAATCAGTTCGCTATCCCGATGGAATTGCTGAAGATGTGCCTGTTCAAATTGGTGATCATATAGTTCCTGTGGATTTTATTGTGCTTGATATGAATAGAAGGACAAAGACTTCATTGATTTTGGGCCGGCCATTCTTGAGGACAGCGAAGGCAAACATTGATGTGGGGAGCGGAAAGATAAGTTTCGACATAAGTGGAGCCTCCTACACATTCAATTTTCGCCCCAAGGGAGAAGAAGGCCGTACGGTCTCCAAGTGGGTTGAGAAATACAAGTCTCCGCACCATAAAGCAATCGAGGGTAATTGGAGGAAGGATATGTCCTATCATTGAAGGAGAAGAGAACCTTGTAGTGTCGCAACATATTTCCCGTAGAGCGACGCTAAGGAAGTGATTTGTGCGGGGAGGTCAAGCTCTACGACCTTTTAAAACTAAGAGCGCTTTTTGGGAGGCAACCCAAAATCCGGGATGCGAGTCATAGGGTGAGTCTTTTTGTGTTAGTGCTTTCGGGAGGGCAACCCGTGAATTAGAAATTTAGTGCTAACCGGGAGGGCATCCCGGCCATTAAATTGTTTGCTTGTAATCCACAATATTGCTCCTGGAATAAAATTTGTTAGTCCAAGTGTTTGTTTTAACTTTTGTGTGAACACCTGCGCTGTCTGTTTACTTTCTGTAGTTTTTATTTTTGTATTTTGCTTGTTTGCTAACAGCGCCGGAAGAAAAGAAACAAAAAGAGGAAATTCTGGCAGGTGCCGATCGGCACAAGACCGTGCCGACCGGCACAGGAGAAGGCACGCCAAATCGTGCTCTGGAAGATACCCCGATCTGGAGATGCAAATTAATATGGGGTAAAGAGAAGAAAATATGTGGGATATTCGAGGAAGGAAAAATCGGAAAGGTAAGTGCAACAATTGTCCCGAGAATATTTCCGTGTTTTTGGTGTTCTTCTGGGTCGCAGAAATATACTGGATGATTGTTGCGGAAGAAGGAGGTACTGGCGGAAATTTGGCTCAGTTGCCGACCGGCACGACGACGTGCCGATCGGCACAGCATGGAAACGCCACCTCCAGGAATCTTGATGCTGCAGGAAGTCTGACATCCACAAGAAAATTTGAAATTCTGGCGACACAAAGAAACGAAGTTTTGAATCAGGCGCGGACTCCGATGTGCCGACCGGCACCCACCTGTGCCGACCGGGACACTGACCAAGAATTCGAATGAAGCATCAAAGTCTGCGCACATTGGAAGGTGGAAAAATTCACTGACACCCATGCAGCTGCTGAGCACAGAGGGAACACTGCAAGCCCAGCGTTGGGATGGAGCAAAAGTGTCGACCGGCACGGCACCCGTGCCGATCGGCACCGCATGGAAAATTCAAATTTCGAACATGCTCTCCTGTTTCCCGACATGAGACACTATACACAGCATGGGGAAGAGGAAAAGAAATTGCGGAAGCCAAGGCGCGGGGGATTCAGTGCAAATTTGAATTGTGCCGACCGGCACGGTCACCGTGCCAATCGGCACATCATTGGAAAGCCAAACTTTTGCAGGTGCAACCCTGTCTCCCGACATGCGACACTGTACAAGGCATGGGGAAGAGGAAAAGAAGGCGTGGCAGCCGAGGTACGACGGAATCCGCGAAATTTTGAATTCTGCCGGTCGGCACGTTCTTCGTTCGTTCTTCGTTCGTCGTTCGTTCTTCGTTCGTTCGTCGTTCGTTCTTCGTTTGTCGTTCGTTCATAGTTCGTTCGTTGTTTTTATTCATAAGTTAGTATTCTTGGTGATATTGATCTAGCGAGCATTGTTTACTAGTCGTTATTCTTGTTATACTTGTTTGCGGGATCATCGCTCCGCAAGGAGTGCTCTAGCCTTCTGAATCAGTACTAGGACCGGGGTTAGAGTAGTAATCGACGGCATAGACGTGGTGTCTAGGCTAGAGGTTACCTTTGTTTGCAGCGTGCCCCTCGGTTTGTAGAGGTAGACGGCAGGTGGTGACATCCCTGTCCGTCCCTTGTAATCCTCCACGTTCGGGTTCGTCGTAGAGCTACAGGCTGGCGTGACTTGGCAGACCAGGTCTATACCAGTGCCCGAAGTAAACAAGTAGAACTTGAGTGCGTCCATCCTAAGGGATAACTAGATCTTTATTCATCCTCTCAATCCTACACTATTACCGTTCTTGTGTGTCCTTGGGTAAAACTAACCTTGCTGCAGGATACCTCCGTTCCTTGGGGAAAACAAATACGATACCTTGGAATACTCCCGGGTGAAGTGCTACAACGGTATTCCGTGCGCTTGCGGATTTATTCGTGGTGTAAGAAATACCAACAAGCATTTCTGGCGCCGTTGCCGGGGAACGGTTGCTATCTCTGCTGCGAACCAGGTTTGCCCTCGTATTGTATCCTTTACCTTTTTCCTTTACCATCATTAGAAAAAAAATTTCCATCACCTATCCTTTCCATCCTTTTCACACCTTCACCTATCCACTTAAAGAAAAATACCAAAAACATTTACCATGGAGCCACGACCTACAATTCAATCATTCTCTGCTCCACGGGCCGAGCTCTTAGAGCCACCTTTATCATCACAACCAGTTTTATCATCAAGCTATGAGCTTTGCCCCAGTTTTATTGCTTTGATCAAAGGTTTATCTTTCTCTGGTCATAAAGATGAAAATCCTTTTCAACACTTGCGAGAGTTTGAGCAATTGTGTGCATGCCGATTGATCAATGGCATGACACATGAAACCTTAAAGTGGACATTGTTTTCCTTCTCTCTCAATGGGAAGGCGAAGCAATGGTACACTTACACCGCTAAGAGAGTGAACGGCGATTGGAAAGAATTGCGAGACAAATTTTGTCTAGCATTCTTCCCCGTATCTCGTATCACTGCTCTACGAGCGGAAATAATTCACTTTCGCCAAGAAGAGGAAGAAACCCTTAGTGCGGCTTGGGTTCGGTTTTGTTCATTGACCGATTTCGGCCCAGAACTTTTGCTCCCCGAACCAGTTTTATTGCAACATTTTTATTCGGGGTTGAGCAAAAACACCGTACTTTATCTCGACACTGCTGCTGGCGGATCTTTCTTTCATAAAACCTTAGCTGAAGGAAAAGAACTTTTAGAACGGATCGTAGAAAACACTCCCTTTTCCTTCGAACCGCCAGAGGAACCCATGTCGAGCTGTGAGGAGACTCCAACTGTCAAATGCAAGCCTTTGACTTCTAAATCATATCATTCGACCGTTGAGCCCTCACCCAAGCCACGAACGATGATAGAGGATGAAGAACCTCTAGAGTTCCCATCCAAGTTTGAGGATGATATCTTTGAAGGCTATGGAAACACCTTGAATCCTTCCTATCAAAAACCACAAGCCTCTCCATCACCCCCCAAACCACAAATGATGGAGGAGGAAGAAGAAGATGAACCCTTTGAATATCCGATGTTCGAGGAAGTCATTTTTGAAGATTATGGGAATACCTCGAATTACACCTGGGTAAAGAAACCACCTCCTTCTCCTCCCGATCCACCAAAAGAACCTTTTCACAAGGAGGATCCAAAAGAAAATCTTGGGAAAACTTCGTTCGCCACCACCACTACCACTCAAAATCCTTTGGTGAAACCTCACCTTGATCATTCACCACTCGAGCAAGTAAAGTTCATATCTCCATTCATATCGCCCGATCTTGCTCTTCATGAGGATGAGAAGTTTTCCAACAAAGAAGAGGACAAGAAGGAAGAAACACTTCAAATCCAACGATCCTCTTCTTCTGCCTCACTTAAGTCTTTTCCCTCTGGCCCTCCTTGCATCATTCTTGATGATGATCAAGAACTCCTAGAAGAAAATCCTTCGGCCATGGAATTTCTTGAGGCATCGACTCTAGAATCCGAAGATGAAACTTTGAATGAGCATGAGAGCTTCTTCCTTGAACAACCTTTCGATACATGCTCACTTGATGAATCTCTAGAGTCAAGCATCGTTAGCTCCAAAACCACACATGAGGCCTACAACCACCTTGTTTATCTGTTTTGCTACTTGTTCTTCAGGATGGTTGTAGATGCTTTCATTTATCATAAATATTGCAAATATCGTGGTTGCATTTTTGGCACTAACCATGCAGATCATTCTCCGGGACCACATCATGACGGAGAAAGTCTTGCTTGTCGGACTTTAAATGATGATGCCCTTGCCGACAGGATAATCGGCAGTTATCTCATTTTAGCATTTCTTCCATATTTGATTTCCCATCAGCATGCATATTTGATTTTTCCCCAATTTGCATCCATGCATATTTTGAATTTTCACTGCATTTGTTATGCATATTTGGTTTTTCCACATAACTGCATATTTGATTTTTCACTTGCATTTTTTGCATGTTTGAATTTTTCCAAATCATGTTTGGGATTTTTCAAACCACTTTGCATTTTGCATTAAAAAAATAATATATTTTATTTCTTTTAAGGGAATAAATTTGGAAAATGATTTTTGAGACTACTTTTTGATGAAAAAAAATGTTTTGAGCAAACTTTTGGTGGAAATTTGGCACAACCTCCTATGGCTGTTTATAGCCAAGTGGGGTTGTTGACCGAATTGGACTTCATTTCTTCACACCTTTCTCCAAATTTTTCATTGGATTGTGTCTCAAATTCAAGAAAAAAATATTTCCATCTTTCTTTGATTTTTCCATTTGTATTTTCTGAAAGTTTCCAAAATAATTCTCCAGTAAGTTGGACCTCCTCCAACTCTTTTTTTTTCTTCTTTGAAAAAAAAAAGAGATTTTCATTTCTTTGAAATAACAATTTTGGGAAAACGAATTTGAGATAATCGTTTGTTGGAAAATGCTTTGAACAAAATTTCTGGAACATTTTGGCACAGCCTCCTATGGCATGTTATAGCCAAGTGGGGCTGGTGACCAATTTGGGCTTCATTTCTCTATATTTGGATGAAAGGGAGTTTGGACTCTTCAAATTTACTCAAGCACCCTTACAACGAAATTCTTGCTCTCGCATTTCCCCAATTTTCCATTGTATTTTATCTCAAGTTTAAGAAAAATATTTTCTCTCTCCCTTTTTGCTTTTCCATTTTCATGTTGGGGAGTTTCCCAAAATAAGTTCTTCGTTGTTGGAAGTGTTCCAACTTCTTTTTATTTTTTTTCTACTTGAAAGTCATTCAAAAAAAAAGCGAGGAAATAATTTTGAGACAAAACTTTTGAAAAAAAAATAACTTGAGAGCTTCTCAAACTCTCAAAATACTAATTGCATTTTGTCTCAAACTTGAAAAAAAATGCCTTTGTTCTTTTGATTTTATTTTGCATTATTGAGTTGCGAAAAAAAAAGAGCCTTGCAAGAGCAATCCATGGGTGTGCCATTTTTATTTACACTAACATAACCCGTTCTCGAGTTTGCTCTTGTGTTCTCGCTCTTGTGTGCAGCTATGAAATGGACCAACAAGTGGCTCATCGATGCGTTGAAGAAGGCGACAAGCTCAAACCCAAGCCACTCTCGATGTGACACATATTCGTACCTCTCCATCGAGCTCATGCCTAGCTCAAGAGGGGTGGCATGAAGAGCTTCAAGAGTATCCCATGGAGGTGGACCACGATGAGAATACAAACACATCGAGACTCCTTTTCAACACCAATCCATCTTGGTGTGCGATGAGGAGAAGCAAGCCTGCAACACTCATGGAACCGTGTCTATGCTCACACATGAGTATGTGACTCGGAATTGCTGCACAAAACAGGTATGAATGTTAACTTTGCCAATGATGAGAAGCCATAGGGTGAGAAGAATTTGCTTGTGTGGTGAGAAAGGTTCCTTCTTACTTGCCATGCAGTTTTTATGCACCCTGCTAGTAGTAGACAATGGTTTTACTCTTCGGTTCTTGCTGAACGAGTATCACGCGCTTCCATGAAACAATCTTAGTCTGCTACTAGGCTTCCATAAGCATTGCTTGCTTGAGCATTTCTACAACTCCTAGTCTTCGCAAGCATGCTCTTTGGCAAAGTATCACATTCCACCCTGTGCTTGATGGATGAATGGTTTGCTATGACTTGTGTTCCTTAAGACGACCATTTGACCTTTCTATGAGGGATGAGCTTAGAATCCTGCTGCCATGATTTACAATATAAGAATCTCTTCTCAGCAATGCATTGGCTATGGTTAGAACTTTTCAAGCAGTCAGGACCTGCTGAGTGCACCTCGTTGATTGCTCTTTTTGCTTATAATCTGGGCTTATGACCATGCTTAATCTTCTTATGCCAATGAGCCCTGATCTTTTATCGATGAGGATTATCATGTTTATGGTTTCACTCACACATGGTCAACATGATTCGCTTGTGCTTATCTTCCTCGGCTATACAAATGAGATCCGGTTAACTAACCCAGGACTTTATTTGTGTATGCTATGAGAGCTAACCATCCCTCTCCAAGTTGGATGAGGATTGCTTGCAAGAGTAGTGCTTTTGGCAGGGATTACTTGGAAAAGGTCAAAGAATACAGCCATGAAGGTGCCACTACCGCTGCCCGAGCCTATGAATATCTAGGAGGGTAGGAAACAACTAAGTATCACTTGGTTCGGACCAACCCACGCAAGGATATGAGGCTTGAGGTTCGTCATGGCACATGATGGTAGCAAACCATTAAGGACCAATGAGCCAACATCAACGCCGCGCTGCAACAAAGCCCGGTCAATCTCAAGACCCACAACCAACGTACGGGGTTCAACCCCAATCAAGGGCTATGAGCAAAGAACAAGTGTGGGGGAGGTTCCCTCCCCCACTAAGGTAAATTGTATCGCAACTTGTATCTTTTCACTTTCACCTTACATGATAAAATAAAAAGTTGAAAAAAAAAGAATCTAAAGTCAACTAAAGAAATAAATAAATAAATAAATAAACTTATGAATAAACTAGGCGCTTTTATCTTCCTTTTTCCAAACACATAATGCACCTTGAGCTGGTTTCCTAATTGAATAAATTATGGCTCCCCGGTCTTTAACCCCGGTAGAGTCCTTTTTGCTTTCATATTCTTTTGTTTGTTTTGAATAAAAGAAGCCAGGTACAAGAACAAGTGTGGGGGAGATCTCTCAGTTCTTCATCACGCACATGTACGAGATCTCCCACCAACACGATGCACAACATCGCACCGATCAACACGCTAAGGAGTGGAGCCATTGGGCACAAAAAGACCAAAAGTATGGTTGAACCCGTTGGTTCGATCAAACATCCAAGGGTCCCATATGATCTCCACTTCATCCACGGCGATGGTTTGCGCATCCTATCCCCTAGTCCCTATTTCTTGAGTTAAAATAATCTTTCATGAAAATCTTGTAGATTTAACTCAAATATAAAATGAACCAACATACTTTCACCTGGTTGGCCTGCATACTCTTTATTCCTCGCATCATACACCTGTTGCTTGTGAACACCAATCTCATAGGACCCCATGTTTATCTAAGTTGTTGGCGAATGTGATATGGTTTGATGAGAGGAATCTTGCTTATTCTGCATAAAGTGCTTGGGAATTTTTCTTGCAAAATTCAAAATCCATAGCTTTGCACTCCTCAATGATCCTATATTCCCACCAGAGCCAAATAATGATCATATTGAAAACCTCTACAAATGCTGCTTGTTATTGCTTTGAGCTTTGTCAAATTGTTGTGACCCTTGTGAGATGCTTGCCATACTTTCATGATCAAGATCACGTACACATACACCACCACCACAAAACATGCTAAACTTCTACACTGGTAGTTAGCCACACCATTTCATTCATCCATCCACCAAAATAAATACTCCTTCATTTGTTGTTGATGTGTCTCTCCACATATTCTTGCTAAAGGGACATGGCTATCGAAAAAAAAAGAAAAAAAAGAGAGAAGTTGAAAAAAAAAAAGAAGAAAGAAAGGGTGCTCATATGCATGAGCATTAAAAAAAAAACATATTGAGCGTGATCGAAAAAAGGAGAAGAAGAAAAAGAAAAGAAAAGAAAAGAAAAAGAAAATAAGTGATAGCCATGTTCTCAAATAAAAAACAATCAAGAGAGAGATATCATCACAACAACGAGTATCCACCATATTCACTTTTTCATACACTTATCCACACACGTGCACACTCTTGATCAGATTGTATGACTAGTGTTCTCCTTGGATCCGGTTTTTGACTTAGCAACATAAGTAATGCAAGTATGCTCCTTTTCATTCCCTACCAAGCTCCACATAAAGCCTTACATAGAAGTAGGATGAAAAGAGGCAAATCAAATGCCTTGGTGAGGAATCATACACATTGAGCGATCTGAGAGTTATCATTTGAGGAGTATAAGCTATGTTTTTACTTTTGAAAATCTTTCAAAACCCAAGTTACTCAGCAGATGTAGCTATGATGACTCAAATCATGACTGTTCCATTCCTCAACCGCCCAAGATGACATGGTAGACACATCAAAGTTCACGGGTGCAGGTTATGGCTTGGAATAACTTGTATGCTAGCATCATACCAAAGAAAGTTATGTTCCACCTTAGTCCTTAAGCTTTACTCGAGGATGAGCAAAGGCTCAAGTGTGGGGGAGTTGTTGACGGCTCTTAGGCCCAAAATAAACCGTCAACTAGCTGCACCTTTTACCCTCAAATCAAACACCAAAGGTAGACTTAGGACTTGAAACTAACGGATTCCACGAGTCTTGGTGAATTTGTGAGTGCAGCTGCATTTCATAGGAAAACGGGGAAAAGGAAGCATAAAAGGTCTACTCTGTAAACACCGATTTTCCCCGGAATAAAGATATCTCCCCAAAAGCCCAATATTAAGGAGACATGAAGAAAGATCCTCTCCTGGAGATCCTCAATAATGGCAAAGATATACGGACCCACCAAATCAACCCAAATCATATCAAGAATATTCCGGAGGATCCATATCAGAATCATATCCAAGGATCATATCAGAATCATATAAAGAATATCTCAGAGGATAGCATCTAGAATCAAATCAAGGATATGTCAGAGGATATACCAGAGAAGAAGGAAAGCAAGAGGCGGCAAAGGCAGGTCGGCCGACCCCACTGGGCAGGTCGGCCGACCCAGTACCTTAGCCTCTAAGGCTCATCTTTTTATGGCAGTTTTCCACCGTCATACCAAGGTCGGTTCAGCCAGCAATCAATGCCCAAAGGTGGTGGAGGACCCCCAAACCGACCTACCAAGGCTATAAATAAAGGGGTACCCCCTCCTTTCAACACACAACACAAGACACAAGTCATTCCACTCCCATCCTGGCCAAGGGCCTCTTGTATAGTAGTAGAGTAGAGGAGAGGGTAGGGGAGAAGAGAGGGGTAGTCCTCCCTTTGTGAGGACTTAGCCCAAATCTTGTACCTTGGCGGATATTATCTTATTTATAGTTCATCGTTCGTTCTTCGTTCGTTCGTCGTTCGTTCTTCGTTCGTTCGTCGTTCGTTCTTCGTTTGTCGTTCGTTCATAGTTCGTTCGTTGTTCTTATTCATAAGTTAGTATTCTTGGTGATATTGATCTAGCGAGCATTGTTTACTAGTCGTTATTCTTGTTATACTTGTTTGCGGGATCATCGCTCCGCAAGGAGTGCTCTAGCCTTCTGAATCAGTACCAGGACCGGGGTTAGAGTAGTAATCGACGGCATAAACGTGGTGTCTAGGCTAAAGGTTACCTTTGTTTGCAGCGTGCCCCACGGTTTGTAGAGGTAGGCGGCAGGTGGTGACAGCCCTGTCCGTCCCTTGTAATCCTCCACGTTCGGGTTCGTTGTAGAGCTACAGGCTGGCGTGACTTGGCAGACCAGGTCTATACCAGTGCCCAGAACTTGAGTGCGTCTATCCTAAGGGATAACTAGATCTTTATTCATCCTCTCAATCCTACACTACTACCATTCTTGTGTGTCCTTGGGTAAAACTAACCTTGCTGCAGGATACCTCCGTTCCTTGGGGAAAACAAATACGATACCTTGGAATACTCTCGGGTGAAGTGCTACAACGGTATTCCGTGCGCTTGCGGATTTATTCGTGGTGTAAGAAATACCAACACGCGCGGTTCGGGAGGGGTTCACCCTCACGAGCTTGGAGGAGGAGCACGTCTACATCAACATCCGCGGCTTCATCGTCTCCAATATCGACATGGATGAGGAGTTCCTCACCAAGGTCGGGGTATGGCCGGACCTCCAACAATGCCTCCTCAACCTTGGGTGGGAGACCCTTCACGACCAAGTGAGCAGCTTCGACATCGAGCTCATCACCGAGTTCATCACCACCATGAGCCGCGAGACGAACGAGCAAGGCGACGACGAGACCAAGTTCCGTGTGCGGGACGAGCCTTACTCCATCACGATCGAGGACATCTCCGATGCTCTCGGTTTTGATAGGGAGGCCCCCGTATACGGCGCGGCGACTACGGAGATGCTCGACGCGTTTTGGCGCCGCATCGCCGACGCGGACGAGCGCAAGAGGGGGCACATCAAGAACCCCACGATCCAAATCCTTCATAGGTGGATGGCCGCCTCGACACCACCAACATCTCCGACCCGGACTTGCATTGGCTTTACAACGCCATTGCGAGTCCGTGCAAGTGCAATCCTATCATGATGATGGTGGGGAGTTGGTTTAGCCAAAGGGCCAACCCTAAGGCGAGGCTAGCTTTTGGAGGCTACCTCCAAACAATCGTCTTCAAGGTCACCGACGGCAACCTCATGATGAAGGACGATTGTTGGGTGCGGCCGGCGCTCATCAACGAGTCCATGGTGCGCGGGAAGACCATCACGGGAAGCGCCAAGCTCGGCTACTACGTATGCGGCACCGGCATCAAACTTCCCTGCCCCGAGCTCACCCTCTTCCTCCCGAACAAGATCGACGAAGGGAATTGGCTCGAGGCCGACCTCCGCGAGAGACACAAGGTGACGAAGACCAAGCGCGGAAGGAAGGAGGTCGTCGGGCAGTCTTCGGCGAGCGCAGCGGCGGACTGGGATAGCTGGGACGCGGCAGCAGCCGCGCCCGGCCAACCGCCGCAGCAGGCACCCGTGCCGATCGGCACGGGCTTCGTGCCGGTCGGCACAGGCACCGTGCCGGCCGGCACCGACACCAGGTACTTCGGTATGCCCCCTGTCTACCCTCAGCACTTCCAGGGGGCACCCTACTATGCTCCTGCAGGTCCTCTGGGGGCGAATTTTGCCCCGATGCATCGATACATCGACAACAACGTTCAATACGTTGAACGCATCGACGACTTGGCGGGCGCGATGCGGAGCAACACCGACGCGATGATTGATGAGTTCGCGAGATTGGAGGCGGCGTACTATGGCTTCGACTACACGCATCCACCTCCATTCGATGGGTAGTGTGTTGTGTACGGCACAACTTGTATCGGTTTCCCGGTTTGCATTTTTCTTTCCCTTTCGCATTTTCTTTTTACTTATTTCCTTATGTGTGTGTGAGCGGGTTGGGAAACCATGTACCGGGTGCGCTTAGTTTGATTGTATGCTTTTATTTATGCATGTGTGCTAGTAGTCTCGTTTTATTTATGCAAGTGTGCTAGTAGTATGTTTAGAGTGATACATCATCATGTAGCCCGCGCTTTCAAATCTAATATGATGATGATCTTTATGCTTTATTTGAAAAATGATACGAGTATGTATGTCTATCTTGAGAAGTATTAATGATAATCGAGCGATGTTGAGCATAAATAAAATCTCGAACTTTCACTATAACGTATTCGGCAAATCCTTCACATGTGGAGTAATTCGTTCAAAAATTCCCATGCAAGGTGTAACAATGAGATCAATTTGGATGACAGGACCTAGTACCTATTTCTTTATAAAATTCAAATGTTCTTATTATGAGCTTTAGAATTACTCCGTATCATTCGGCTATGCCTACCAATGCCAAATATATGCGACTCAAATTAAGCCTTTGCTAAGTAGAGACTATGATTGATGATTGAGCTAGGTTAAGATTTAATTCTTAGTGTATGAGACTTGAAAAACCGGCCATATCTTTTGCGTATCGTGTTGATTTTCTAGCCTTATTTCCATTCGAGCTATGCAAATTACCGCATTGGAATTATGCATAATTCGCTGAGTATCCGATACTTGAGAACCAAATTTCTTGATTCGAATATCATTCCTTGACCACATCCTACTGTATTCTTGGCTACACATTTGACACAGCAGTTCAAATGAAAAATCCAGAGCGAAATTGGCAGGTACAGACAATGTGCCGACCGGCACACAGAGAAAAACAGAAAGAAAAAAAAAAGAAGAAAGAAGAAAAATAGAAAAAAGAGAAGAAAATAAAGTCTGTACCTTGCGCTGTTTTGCTCGGGACTAGCAAAAATTAGAGTGTGGGGGGAAGATTGAATTCCCTTGAATTCTTATCGTCAAATAGTAGCCAAGAATTTCTTTTTCCAACCATGTACACAATTCTTTGCATTGTACATGTCCACTATTCTAAAGGTGTGAGTTTCTTTCTCAAAATTCAATTCCTAATGGCCTTTTGACAAGTCTCAGTAAAACCAATATGTCTACTATTTCTTAGCTTTGCAATATGTTGTTGATTTATGTCTATTTTCCTTGAAATTCCTGACCAAGCTACTCATATTGCCTTACACATAAATATTGATAAAGTAGGCAAGGCTATTGAGTTATTTTAGGTGAGTGATTGAAGTTGAGTTGTTCATTTGATCGTTTGAGAAGGATAGTTCTTTTGCTCACAACACCTTTTAGTGATTTACACAAGTGAAAAGTCATGTGCATCAAGTTGAATATTTTTCAAGATTTGCTTTGGGAAATACTCTTTCATGCTCAATACCCATATTTTAAACATATTTGCTGAATACTAATTTGATTTAATCTCACAATGACCAAATGCTCAGCTCGTGTAGATTTGAAATACTTTTATGATTGATGTGACTATATGCAAGTTGATTTTCATCCTTGACTTTCCTCGGGACGAGTAAAGGTTTAAGTGTGGGGGAGCTGTTGGCGATTTCTAGCATACCATTTTATATGCCAACTGCGCCTTATTTAGAGCATAAATGTCATCATTATAGGCCATTAACCCTTGATAATAGCACCATATTTGTATATATGTCGTTCTGGAGATTTATTGCAGAAACAGATGAAAAGGACGACATTCTGGACATTGTGGCTGATCTGGACCTGAAGAGAAGAGAACCAGCGGAAAAGGTCCACTGTGCCGACCGGCACAGGGGACTCCAAGGCGATCGAGGCTGGCCCACCACTCAGTTGATTCTAGAAGGAAGTCATCCGAACCAATCTTGGGAGATATTCATCACGAAGAGATAAAAATACTCGAAGATTTGAAAGAGCAATACAAGACTTGATCTCGAAGAAAACTGATTGGAAGGCCCACATGGAAGCTACCTAGGACTTTGAAACCGACTTAGAGAGGAAACCGAGTTGGACACGAGGTGTGTCGATCGGCACGGCCTCTGTGCCGATCGGCACGAGGACTCTTTTCCCGAGATCCTCTTCCTTTCTGTTGTACAGCCCTATATAAACTTGTAAAAGCCCTAGGGTTTTGGGATCCGCCGCCAGAGGGACAACACAGCTAGTCAGTTTAGAGCCACCGGGGCTTGCCCCGTTCTTCATGTTCTCTAGTTGCTAGATCAAGAACCGCTGGTGTTAAAGAGGTGATCCATCAAGATAGGCCTACTAGATGGTGATGTATCTTGCACTATGTATTATCAAAGTATGGTTGAATATGTAGATGAATGGTTTTGATTATTGATTGCCTGGATTTTATGGTCTTTACATGCACTTGTTCCTACGCTTAGTGACGACTAAGTATTAGATATTATCTTAATTGTGGTGGCAATAAGAGGTGAGGGATTCAATCTCTCGCTATCTCCATTGTGGTTAAGGTAGTATCGAGATCTTGTAATGCGCCACAATTGCATGTTGTCTCTGCACCTCAACGACCGCTAATGCATACGCGAGATCCTTGAGATGATGTGTAGAGTAGGAAGAGGCTACCGACTAAGGCGAACTGGTCGTGACAGGGCTCGTCGGAAAGGGGTCTCGACCTATCGATCTTCGGTTATCAATAATTGAGTAATCCCGTTTATGATGCTATTTAACTAAGCTTTTTGGTTACGATCTCAACTAGCAGACTTGGCTAACTTACCCCATGATTTAATCAGGTTCCTTAGGCTGTTCAGACAACACTTCGGACAACTTAGCCTTCGTGCCGACCGGCACACTCCCTGTGCCGATCGGCACAACCCCCAGTTTTCCTGAAACTCACGCTCACGCTCGCTAGAAAGCCTGGCCAACTCTTTTACTGATGATTCTGTTTAATTCCCATTGGTCCTTGTGGTTCGATTAAACCTTGGAATACTCTTCTGGGGGAAAAAGACTACAACTGTACACCGTGCTCTTGCGGTATATAAGTGGGTGCGTAGATACGACCAACAACCATCGACCATCATCTTACTCATCGGCTTGCCATTGATGAAACCATTAAGATACAAAGCCCTCAGATGGAGATGATCGACACCAGACGGCTTCTCAAACACTGCTTGCTGTGGACCCAATAACAACTCGGCAGAAGCTTCTTCTTCCGATTCATTAATACCCAAAGAACTAAATTCTCGCGGCAGCATAAATACCATATTGACAGGAGCTTCAACTTCATGTACCTGAGATTTGACTTTTGGTCTCCATACCTTCTTGGACTTGGGCCCCTTATCATGATCATCCTTCGGGTTCACATCTTTGTTCAGCTCCCGGCAACGTGTCCTCTGTACTCTTCTTTTCTGCGTCTCGGTAAAAATACCACTCGGACACCATTGACCTTCTTCTGTAAACTCACCCTGATAATCTTCTTCATAATCTTCAACTTGATTAACAGGTCCAAGCCTTTCTTGCACAGAAACCCTTGATGTTAGCCTTCCTTCAAAGCGATTGTTGACGGTCCTTAGAGCAAGAATTTTACCGTCAATTACCTGCATAAATGAATTAAAATGAACACCAAATATAGTGGTAGGAGTTTATTACTGACCAATTCCACAAGTGTTGGTGAAATTATGCATGCAGGTGATTTAAGGCCCAAAGGAAGAGGGAACACAACCCAAAAGGGCAGATTGTACACCACGACAAATCAAGGCCATTCCCGGGGACTTTTGGACCCCCAAACAGTGCCAAACCAACTCAACAAATGGCAAACACCTAGGTACCCAATAGCAGGCCCATCTGGAAGCAAAATCAGGTGGAGAAGGTACCAGAAAAAGCCCAAGACAAAGGGGCCAAGGGGGGGTCGGCCGACCTGCTACAGTGGCCATTCTGGCCCATTTTTCTGGTGGCGGTTCCCCACCGACGTACCAAGGTCGGTTCTGCCTGCAATCAATGCCATCAATGCCGGGAACCGCCTCAATTCCACCGCCTTTGGAGGCTATAAATAAAGGGGTACCCCCCTCCCCTCAAGACACACAAGAAGGAGAGCCTCATTCCACTCCCAAGGGCCTAGGGTCCTTTGTATACTAGTAGAGTAGGGAGAGAGTTGGGTAGAAGAGAAGGTAGTCCTCCCTTTGTGAGGACTTAGCCCTAATCTTGTATCTTTGAGGATACTTATTTATAATGCATTGTTCATCGTTCGTTCATCGTTCGTTCGTCGTTCGTTCATCGTTCGTTCATCGTTCATCGTTCGTTCATCTTCATCAAAGTAAGTATTCTCGATCTCCTATTGCATATAGTCTAGCCTTGGTTAAGCGTTCCTTGATTGGTTGTGGATCCTTGGCTTGCTTATGATTTGAGTACTTATTATCTAGATTAAGTTCTTTCTTTTCTTGCTTACGGGGTCATCGCTCTATTCATCTAGAGTACCTTGCCTCTCACCCAGGCTAAGGTAGTAATCAATAGCTTGGACGTGGTGTCTAGGTTAGAGGTTACCTTTGTTTGCTGCGTGCTCCACGGTTTGTTGAGGTAGGCGGTAGGTGGTGACAGCCATATCTGTCCTTCGTAATCCTCCACGTTCGGGTACGTAGTAGGCCTCTTGGCCGGAGTGACTTGGCAGACCAGGTCTAAGCCGGCGCCAAAGTAAGCAAGTAGAGGAGGGATCTATCATAGGTCTGGCAGTGAGGACTTGATTGCCTTGTTGTCACTCTACCTCAGGACTGGCATAGGAACTTGATAGCCCTAGTGTCACGTGTCCTAGTGGTAGAGGGTTGCCGATAGGTGGTGACAGCCCTGCTGTGTTTAATCCTGTCTTTTTCTAGAAAGAACCTCATCCATAGGAATCCTCTCTACCCATTTCTACCATCCTTCTTCGTGTCCTTGGATGAGCTAGACTAGAAGGTAATCCCACTCCGTTCCTTTTGGAAAATATAAATGACGATACCCTTGAATACTCACGGGTGAAGTGCTACAACGGTATTCTCCGTGCGCTTACGGATTTATTCGTGACATAAGAAATACCAACAGCGATCATGCTGTCTCCTCTGGAGGAAACTTCTCGAAACACCAGCTTCTCTATACAAGTCACCAGATCGCCTGCTACAACCTGGACAGCCTTTCAATCGGTGGTAGCTTCATACCCTGCTCCTAACAATACTGGAAAAAAGGATAATTCCAGTGTGGATCAAAATCATCATCGCTAGACCTCCTGTCTTCCCTCTCTCTCTTCCTTGAGTACTTGCCGATCAATCCAGCGGATCCACCGATCATGTTGACTGGAAAAGGATGTTCATCAATCTTCATCGGCTTCTGACCAGAGAACATGATACGATCGCTCTCAATCGCCGATTGGATCTGTCGTCTAAATACCTTGCACTCATTGGTGTGATGAAAGGGAGAGTTATGTCCACTTGCACCACTTGATTTTCTTCAACTCCTCCGCTGAAGGCAATGTGTGATTAGGTGGGAGTTGAATAAGCTTCCTATAGCAGCAGATCAAATATCTTGTCGGCTTTATTGATAACAAAATCATATTTCTTTTCTTCTGCCTTCTGCTTGACCCACGGACATAGAACAGACTTCCTATTCCTGGTCCACTCAGCAAGAGCAACTTCAGCTTCATCATCAGAATCAGAAGAGTAATCGGCATAAGCCGTCTGAAACTGTCTGCTACGTGTATTTTGGATGCGCCCTTCATGAATCGACGCCTTCTGAAAGAGCTGCGCTAAGCCATCGACTTCCTGAGGTGCAAACTTATCTCTGATTTGAGGCAGTAAACCCTGATAAGCAATTTCAGCCATTTGCCGATCCGTCAGATTCAGGTTATAACACCTGCCACAGATGACTCTGAACCTCTGGACGAAATCGGCAACTGACTCCCCAGCCTTCTGACGAACAGCCGTCAAATCTGATATGCTCAACTCCGCCATGCCAGTGAAGAAATAAGAGTGGAACTTCTTCTCCAAATCGGCCCAATTCCGCACGGACCCTGCAGGAAGCGAAGTAAACCATGAGAAATGCCGATCCGGATAACGACAGAGGAAACAGACAGACCTTCAAAGCATATTGTGCCGATGCTTCTCCCAACTGTGCCAAATATCGGCTGATGTGCTCCACTGTAGAGACACTATCTTGCCCAAAAAACTTACAAAACTCTGGCAACTTGTATCGATGTGGCAAAGCAACTTGTTCCATCCACTCTGGATATGGTCGTCGATACGTAAAGCTCTGTTCCTTAGGCTTGGGATCAAACTGCTCCTTCATAACTTCAGCCAACCTGGCGACTATGTCTTCTGATGTATTCTATCCTTGCCCCCCAGCCAATTGGGCTGGCTGCTGTGGTTGTGACTGTGTCTGAACAGGCTGCTCCCTATTGTAGTGCTCACTGTAATCTGCCACTCTATGATAGCCTTACGGTATCTCTTGGTTAAACAGTGCAGAATTGACATTGGGAGCCACGTGATACATTGTCTGAGGAGTTTGACCAGTCCTTGGTTCAGTAGAGGTACCACCTACTTCCCTCTGCGTGGACATCGGCGCGTCGATAAGATTTGGCTCCGATACCCGAGCAGTTCCTGCGGCCAAAGCTTGAGCACTTGGAGACCACAATTCTGGTGGCATACCATATGGTTGCCTTTGCTGACCAGCAGCACTTGTCTCTTCTTGAGTTGCAGGTTGACCACCAGGATGTGCAGGACGTGCTGGCGTAGTAGTTGGTGCAGTAAACGATGGTCCCACAAATCCAGGCTCGTTTTGCATGGTTCCATCAGCAAGTGCCTTGAGCATGTTGTACAAAGTGTTGACAAGCACCCCTGAATGGTTGATGAAGGCATTGTGGACCGCAGCATTCACAACTTCTTCCACCAAAGTTCGATCTGGAAATTTCTCAGCTCTCAATGCGGCCAATTCTTCTGCACTCAGCACTACTGGTGGAGCTGATACTGATGTAATCTTGCCACGAGTCATCTTGATTGTATCAAAGTATTTAATCTGACACCCGTACAGATAACTCTGATAATTCTTCTTTTGATCCAAAGACATCTTCTCCCAAGCACTCAACTCATTGTTGGTAGTTATCTCAGAAGAGTCTTTGTCATCTCGAACAACTGGTGCAGGAATCATGATCTTCTGGCCCTTCCCATCAACAAGTAAAGTATCATCATCAGCAACAGCTTGAACGAACGCCATCTGACTTGAAAACTTGATCTGTCCCACCGGACGTGCCAAAAAGTGTGTTGGCGGTGAAATGTGTGTTTCACAGCTTCCACACGCGGCCTGAGAGATTTGCTTCACTCTGTTCAGGACCAAACTTGGAACACGGTGAATTCCGGAGTGTGCTAGTCGATTTTCCCTGCAAATCGACAAAAGACAAGAAAAGCGTGTAAAATTCCTGGGCTATCGGCCCCGGACAGGCCGATGCGTAACCGCAGCCAATGTCAGTGAATAAAAAGATAATGAAATAAATGCTCGGCTGTCGGCTAGAAACGAATCGACATGTCGCAACAATAAATACTCGCGCGATAAATAAAGCAAGGCATGCATCAGAATCGGCAATCATCAAAGTATGCAATCGGCAAAATCTATCGGCAAGCATCATAGTAACATGAATCGACATCGACAAAAAGAAGGCTCAGACCTATACTTGAACAGGAACAGTATGATATTTAAAGGCTCACAAGCATAGATCTGAACGTGGTAAACAATCGGCGAAACACCCCGAAAGAACGGTTAAACCAATAACCACAAATTATACCCATAGTCTATCGATCGCTTCACCGAGGACACGTCAACTAAGTGAAGTAAAACAGGACATGTCAAACTGTTCTACACGATCGACAGGTACAAGTATAATCAGCAAGTACCAGCCCCAGGTACTCAGTAAATTAGATCTAACTCTTAGCAACTGTTTCGCCGAGGACACGTCAACTAAGCGAGCAGACAGGACGAGTCAAACTGCCTACCCAATCACCAAGAGCAGATATAATCGACTAAGCACCTTAACCGTGACTCGAGTAACCAGATCAAACAGGAAATCGACATCAGCAATCGGCAAACAAGGTCGCGGCTAGGACAAGTCAACTAACTGTAACAAAGAACTGGACTAGGTCTTAAACAATTCCATGTAGTCGACGCGTAATGTAAACCCTAGATTGATCTAAATTACCGGATAACTAGCAGCCACATCAATCTAAAATCATGGACAAGTCGACATAACGAAGATCGATGCGCTTACCTGACGAAATCCAAGTCGAAACCGGAGCCCCGATGGACGCCGATGTCGACGGAGATCTCGTCGAGAAATTGTGGCGATGCGCGAAAGTTGATTGTATTGATTGGTTGTTTTTGATTACAAGCACCTGTGTTTATATTTATACACCCGAGGCAAGACTCCGACTCGTCCACAACTAGATTAACCTTTCTAAATCTAGAAAAAGAATTACAATAGGACACAATCCCAACCGTGCATCTTCGGGATTTCTTCAGCTCCGTGATCATGCAGGCCACCATTTTGCACAAAAACCCTTTTCTACCCGGCGCGTATACCACGGGCACTGACAATGGACCCAAGCCAAAAATCTGGTGTCAACATGCTCCCAGAAATGAGAAACAAACTTAGGTCCTCGATCTGATATGATGGTCTTGGGTACTCCATGCAAACAGACAATCCTTGCAATATAGAGCTCAGCATACTTCTTGATAGTGTAGCGGGCATGCACGGGGATGAAATGAGCTGACTTGGTCAGCCGATCAACGACCACCCAAATAGAACCGTGGTTCTGAGATGTGCGAGGCAACCCAACAATGAAATCCATGCCGATGTCCTCCCATTTCCAAGCAGGAACACTCAAAGGCTGAAGTAACCCTGCAGGCTTCACATGATCTGCCTTGACCTTTCTGCGAATGTCACACTCAGAAACATATCATGCGACCTCCCGCTTCATGTGGGTCCACCAGAAACGGCTCCTCAAGTCCTGGTACATCTTGTTGCTGCCAGGGTGGATCAAAAACTTGGACAAGTGCGCCTCATCAAGAATCTTTTTGCGCAACTCAAAGTCCTTCGGAACCACCAATCTGTTCTTGAACCACAGAACTCCATCCTCATCCTTCCTGAAACACTGGACTCTGGCCTCACCAAGCTTGAGTCTCCTCTTAAGGTGATTCACCTTAGCATCCTTCTTCTGTGCTGCCGCAACCTCATCACGCAAAGTCGGAATAAATGATATGTGAGATAAGGTGCCATAAAGATACACTCGAAGACTGGGCTCCTCCTTTGCGTAGTGAACAGCGATAAGGTTATTGCAACGAGCTTTGCGGCTCAAAGTATCAGCAACCACATTGGCCTTGTCCGGATGATAATGAATCTCCAGGTCATAGTCCTTGATCAACTCTAACCATCTCCTCTGACGCATATTCAGATCTGTCTGAGTGAAGATGTACTTGAGACTCTTGTGATCTGTATAGATGTGCACCAGATTTCCCAACAGATAGTGCCGCCATACTTTCAAGGCAAGTACAACGGCTGCAAGCTCAAGATCACGGGTAGGATAATGCTCTTCATGTCGCTTAAGCTGCCAAGAGAATAAGCAATCACCCTTCCCTCCTGCATCAGCACACCACCAAGACCAGTACCAGAAGCATCACAATACACATCAAAGGATTTGGTGACATCTGGCTGAGCTAACACTGGAGTGGTAGTGAGAAGCTTCTTTAGGTTCTAGAATGCCTCCTCACATTTGGACTCCAAACAAACTTCACACCCTTCTTAAGCAACTCAGTGATCGGCTTGGAGATCTTGGAGAAGTTCGGAATAAACCGACGGTAGTGACCAGCTAAACAAAGGAAACTGCGAATCTGAGAGATAGAAGTGGGAGTCTTCCAATTCTGGACATCCTGCACCTAGCTGGGGTCAACGGCTATGCCCTCTGCTGAAATAACATGACCCAGAAAAGGTACTTCAGCCATCCAGAACTCACACTTGCTGAACTTGGCATATAACTGATGGTCTCTCAAACGCTGCAACACAATGCAGAGATGCTCCTCATGTTCCTCCTCAGTCTCAGAATAAATCGAGATGTCATCAATGAATACCACGGCAAACTTGTCCAGCTCTGGCATGAATACCGAGTTCATCAAGTACATGAAGTAAGCTGGCGCATTAGTCAACCCGAAAGACATCAGCAGATATTCATAGAGGCCATATCTGGTAGAGAAAGCGGTCTTCGGAATGTCCTCTGCACGGATCTCGATCTGATGATACCCAGAACGCAGATCAATCTTAGAAAACACCTTGGCTCTAGCTAGCTGATCGAACAAGATATCAATGCGAGGCACCGGATACTTGTTCTTAATCGTCACAGCGTTCAGTGGCCTATAATCCACACATAGCCTGAGCGCCTGATCCTTCTTCTTCACAAACAAAGCTGGACAACCCCAAGGTGAAGAGCTAGGACGAATGAAACCCTTGTCCAACAGTTCCTTCAACTGGATCTTCAATTCTGCCAGCTCGTTAGGTACCATTTTGTACGGCCCCCTGGAAATAGGTGACGTGCCTGGCTGTAGCTCAATCTGGAACTCGACATCACGATCTGGTGGTATGCCTGGCAACTCATCTGGGAATACATCGGGGTACTCGCGCACCATCGGAATCACATCCAGACTCTTGCCAACCGCCTGGTGCAAGGAGGGTCTATAAGAAGCCAACGAAGATAACTGAAGAGTGACCTTGCCATGAATAGGAGAATCCAAGTGAACAGAACGAAGAGAGATATCAAGAACATCCTTGTGAAGCTTCATCCATCTCATCCCAAGAATCACGTCTAAACCTTGACCGTCCAAGACAATAACATGGGTCGGGTAGATTTTGCCAGCTAAATCAAGATAGGCATTTCTAACCATCTGCCTCGTCAGAACACGGCCTCCTGGGGTGCTAATCATATACAGAGTTTCCAGAGAAGAAATCAGAAAGCCAAGGCGTCGAGTACAAGCTAGACTGATGAAATCATGAGATGCACCTGAATCGAACAAGATAGCAACGGGCTGGCTGCGAATAGAGAACGTACCAGCAAGAACCTGCTTACCCTCAGGAACATCCTCTGCAGTGGTGTAGTTGACACGCCCGGTCTTGACCTATGCGTTCCTACCCTGCTGCCTCTGCTGACTACCTGCCTGAACTGGAGCTTTGGGTGCATTGGGCTGCCTCTGAGGTACACGGCAGTCATGTGCAAAGCGCCCAAGCTGTCCACAGTTGAAGCACAGAAACCCTCTGCCTGCCCTGCTGCTGCTGCTGAGGTCTAGCTGCGATCTGCTGCTGCTGGTGCTGTGGCCTCCGAGCGGTCTGCTGCTGCTGTGGCTGTGGAGCACGGTACCTCTGCCCATTTGGGGCAGTGTTGACAAGGCGGTACTTTGGCGGGGCACTGCTGGACGGTCCCGCCGGTGCCTTCCTCTTCCTCTTCTCCTCCTGGTGGAGTCTAAGTGCATCCTCCATCACTATAGCTGAACTAACAAGCTCGTCGAAGGTACCAGCGGTACTCAGTGCAAGCCTGGACTGTAGCTTCATAGAAAGCCCTCTGAGGAAACAGGCCTTCTTCTTGGTCGGAGTGTCCACCTGGTCCGGGGCGTACTGTGCCAGGTGGTTGAACACCAAGGCGTAGTCGAACACGCTCCTGCCTCCCTGCCTGAGGTCGAGGAACTCTCTGAGCTTCCGCTGGACAATGCCTAGCGGAACGTGGAAGGAACGGAATGCCTCCCTGAACTGTGCCCAAGGCACCTACTGACCGGCCGAAAGAGTGGCTAGGTAAATGGCCCACCATCCTCCAGCCGACCCGTGCAACTGCTGTGCCGCAAACAGCATCATCTGCACCTCCGTGGAAAGAGCCCAAACTTGGACTCTGTGGTGCACAGCCAGCTCTCTGCCTCCATCGGATCATTCGCCCCTGAGAAGACGGGCGGGTGAGTGGCCAGGAAGTCTGTGTAGGTGCAGCCCTGCTGGTGACCACGACCGCGGTTGCCATCCGGGTTGATGACAGCCTGGGCGATCGTCCTGAGCAGCTCCGTCCGGTTCGCCATTACCTCCGCCAGCAAGTGCTGTGGCGGCAGTGGCGGCTGGGGCTGGGGAGGCGGCAGCATCCTGTCAATACATATCACCGATAGCCACAGATACAAGGGTATTCCACATAACAGTAATAACTGGCAGGAAACAAGTAAACAGGAAACAACTGTTATAAAGCAAACTAACAGATCCATCCATAGCAATAATAAAGTCTTACAGAGCATTACCACATAGTTCCACAATACAACAGGACCATACATACAAAAGGTAAAGCCATAACAAGATACTGCGGCTTCCACACCACCACCACTATGCTCCTAGACCAATGCTACCTAAGGGTCTGTCGAAACAACTACTACGCTCACGCGTTCCCAGCAGGTGCGAACTGGTAATGCTACGCGTTGTCCACGTCGCAACCTGCGCGCCTCAGTCGGTCGCGTAGCGCGGGCCAGTCGTCCGGCGCTACGAAAACAACCAAGGGAGCCTCCTGCACGTGGGCAACGAGGTCTGCTGCGTCTCCACGGTGCACAGCGGGGTCACGGTCCCCCGGGGAGATCACCTCAGTGCTCATCCCAGACACGGCCTCGTCCTCCTCTGGAGCTGCCGCTGCTGCCGCTGCTACCTGCTCCTGAAGCCCCACAATCTGGTGGTGGGCAATCTGCAGGTCCTCCTGTAGCTGTGCCATGTGGGTTAGCGTGGCCGCTAACTCGCCCAGCAGATATGTAATCTGGTCATCACGCGCACTGATCTGAGTGTCACGCGCACTGAGCTGAGCATCACGGTGCGCAAGCCGTCCACCCAACTGGTCGCACTGAGAAGTGGTCAGAGTCACAGTGTGCTCCAGCTGAGCAATCCTGGTGTCTTGAGCGTCCAAGGCCTCTAACAAAGTCTCCACACGGCCCAGAGTCCTCCCTCCTGCATGGTCGATAATCTGAAGAACTCTGAGCATCTCTGACAGGTGTCTCGCCATGGACGCTACCTGCGTCGGGGCGAGGGGAAGTCGGCCCTGGTCAGCAACTCGAGACGCCTCCGTTACTGAGGGTGGCCCGTGGTGCTGACGGGGAACAAGGTCAGCGAAGTGCCATCGAGCTCACCAATGTGCATCTCGCAGAACCGCACTATCGCCTGAAGAGCCAGCCGGTTCAGGGTGCCGTCAAAATCCTGACCCCAGCCCTGAAGCTTCCACGGTGTCCAAGCGGGCCTCTGTGGGTGCTGTGGAACGTCCAACCACATCGAACAGCGAGGGAGCCTGTACTGCTGGCCGAAACGTCCAAGATACTGCAGAGAGTGGGTGTAGCCAAGCTGCTGCAACGCTGCCCAGAACAGCGTGGGAAAGCCGGGGTGGTGGAGACCATCCGTGTGCAGCGCACCGTCCTCCCCGAGCTCGGCGAACGGAAAGTCGTCCAGCTCAGCCATCTGTCGAGAGGGAGAAAGACAAGGGTTAGCATCCTCTCAACAGAAAATAATCAAACTGAAACAAGAGATTAAAAAGGGTAAGGCTGCTGTACGATAGTAGCAAAAGCCACACACAACCCCAAATAGTAAGACAAAGGAATGCTTCTACAAGACGCTGGCTGAAATCTAAGTTGACTGCGAGTAGTAGTCACTAAAACGAATTCTGACATTTCTGGAGGCATCAAACGAGAAAACTTAAAACATCAAACTTGTAGACGACTTCAAGACTTTTCCAACAAGTAGTCAAACGCCTCAAACAGATCAGCAAAACAAGAGATATCGAATTTTGAAGTTGGCAGACAGATTCTGAAAATTCTGGACGAGACAGAAACAGATTCAACTTTGGTCAACAGATTAGGAGGTGTTAGAGCAACTCCAGCAGGGCGTGTAAAACCAAGCCCCTACATGGCCATGTAGGGGCTGGCCCCTACATCTGGGTCTCTAGATTTTGCCTCCCACTCCAGCAGCACCTCCTATTTTCAAGCCCTTACATTTGTGGGTCCCAACTGTCAGCCTCTCTTCTCTTCTCTTCCCCTTCTCTTCCCCATGCCATCTCGCACCACTCCCGCCGCATCAAGCCTCGCCCCACGGTGAGCCAAACCCGATGAGGCCTGCATCCAGCCCGCGGTGAGCTGCTCATGCATGCGTCCCTGGTCATCGCCGGCGAGCTTGGCGAGGCGAGCGCTCCCGCGCAGCTGCTCCTCGGCGCGGCATTCGGGCGGGGTGCAGGCGCAGTCGAGGTGGATGGCGAGCTGGCGCGGCTGGAGGAGGCCCGGGCGTGGCGCCGCTTGTCGGGGGGAAGGAGGGCGGGGGCGGCGCGAGCTCGTCAGGATGGTGAGACGCGCGCCCCCGCGTGGCTGCTCCTCGGCGCGGCGCTCCGGGATAAAGGCGCGGGCGTGGCCTGGGGTGGGAACGGCGGCGGCACTCGCCGGATCTTGCCGCCAGCGTCGATTTGAGGCGGGGGCAGGCGGATTCGACTTCGAGCTAGGGTGGGGAGGGGCGGCGGCGATGGCCGATGGTCGAGCGGGAGAGAGAGGAAGCGGAAGAAGAATCGTGCGCGCGCGTGACAGTTGGGTGGGGTCCACAAGTGTAGCGACCCAACAGCAAGCCCTCAGATCTGGGGGCTTTGGAGGGAAATCTAGGGACCCAATAAGGTTAGGGGCTCGTCTAGGGGCTCTGCTGGAGTTGATTTTTTGGCTCTGAGCCCCTACATCCCATGTAGGGGCTCATGTAGGGGCCCTGCTGGAGTTGCTCTTAGAAACAGAATTCGGGGGGCAAGTCTGAAGCCAAGTTAAAGTTCACGTTTTAAGCTTTCCATAATGTACTTGTTTGTCGAATTTGGCTGAATGGTTTAGGAGTTATGGATTTTTGAAGTCACTTAGTTGTATGGATTTCAGGTGAGCTGAAATTGGTTAAGTCTTTTAAGATGCAATGCATGCTCGACCGATACGTCCCCACAAAATAAAAAGATTGCCCGCTATTGCAGGTCGTAGGCAGTGGTGGCAACTAAGTCGCACTCATCAAATGTTTTCTACTCGATTTACGCGCGAGTTAGTGTACCTGCAGAAAACCACACAACGTCATCTCAAGCAACCTACATAAGTGACGTAATCCAACAAAAAGTAATGCATGGATCATCAAATCAACATACTCCGCCACCAACAAATAACCCCACCTCCTTAACACTCCTCCCCCGAGCTCGATGACTCGGGCCAGAACAACTATATGAGCCATGCATGTTACTTACCTTCTTACCTGATCGTCGGTGCGTCGTTACAGAAAAGTAAACAAGCAACTCCTATTACCACCTGATATTCTAACATCCTTATACTAGGGTTTTCGTTCCTCACTCGTAACGTGTTTAGCTTTTCGAAAATAGGCCATTTATATGATGTACTGTCCCAACACGGCTCTGATGCCAGCTGTAGCGTTACCGCTTTTCACGGGATCGAGTCGGAAATGCCGGTGAACGGACACTACAGTACATCACATAAAGGGCACAAATTAAGTCTTTAAGTTATTACATTAGTCCAATTAAAACACAAAGTCGCATAGCGGAAGTCATAACGATACAATTCCAAGTCTGACAAACAACGATACAAGGGGAGCACGCGCTCACGATATATGAATCCGCATCACAAGCCCGATGATGCGAACTCAGCTGGGGATCACTAATCCAGCTCCCAGTGGACGGACCAGCCCATGAGGCTGTCCCTCCCACTGACCACCTCCACCAGACGAGTCAGGAACAAAGACGCTACCTGCATAAAACATCATAGAGCCAACCCTGAGCAACTAATACTCAACAAGACTTACCCGTCAATAGGCTAACTACAGCCGACTCCTAGTATGCAACGGCTACAAGGGTTAGGCTGACTCCAGTGCATAAGCCGCGCTAATTACTTAGTCCTTATTTTCAAATTTTATTCAAGTTAGGTACTCCCTCTGTTCAAAATTATATGACGCTTTTGACTTTTAGATGTCATGTTTGGCTGCTCGTCTTATTCAAATTTATCATACAAATATAAAAAAACAGCCACAAAAATAATTCATGTTTGCACAATTTTTTGAATAAGACGATGGTCAAACGCGATGTCTAAAAGTCAAAAGCGTCATATAATTTGGAAAAGGGGAGTAGTACTAGCCAGTAAAACAGTGCACTTATCTAGAACAGGTAAAGTAACATTTCATCATGAGCAAGATATAATAATAATGTACAAGTAAGTAAATCATATAGCATCATCATATCATCCATAATCACACTACGATGTGACGCAGTGAACAAGTGGGTTGCTCATATCCGAGAGCGGCGGCATCGATGTACATCCTGCAGGAGAAACCTGACCACACGACATATGCGCGCACAAAGGCCGCATATGACAACCTTTCACCTGAGCACCACCAGAGCAAAGTCGAATCCTACTCCTTCCGAGAAAGGGTCCTCCCGCCACGATCCCCGTCCCTGGCGTACACCCCGTTCGGGAGGTGATCCGTTCTCTCCCAAAGTACCATGATAGAAAGAGATAGGTATCCACCAGACATCTGGAGTGACACAGGTTACGTCAGTTTATTGGGCCCATAAACACCAGTATGTGAATCAGTACGTTCGAACTTGCTCAACAGGGCAACAACGGACGGTCCTTAATCGACACAGACGAGGCTACCACCGTAAAGGCCCAGCCTTCGCCAACCAACCTACAACAAACAAATCCCCATCCGGTCTACATCCTCAATCATCCTTCTAGTACAAGCCAGGGTAAAAGTCCTATAATGCGCGTGGGACTTACCACTCGTCTTCTACCGAACTGCAACCCTAAGCATAGTAGTTCTAACGAAACCTAGACCAACATCTACAAAATAGGACACAAGGTAGGTGAGGAGGGTAGTCCTAATGCAGTTCTAGGTTTCACATCAACTCCTAATAAACCTAATGCACAAACATTGCTAACCCTCAATCAAGTGATAAAGTAAAACTCTAACAGGTAGGCATGCACCGGGGCTTGCCTGGCTCAGATGCTACGCTAGCAGGGTCAGTGGTGCTGTCAGGATGCTGCTCCTCCCCTGCTGTGCCTCCTCCGGCAGCTGGAACCGGAGTCGTCTCTGTCACTAACGTTATGACAAGGAAACGATTGCAAGTTAGAAGCAATAAAATGATACAATTAAGGCTAAATTTACATGATGGGACAGTCATTTACACTGTATGTGCTTAATTAGATTATTTTCTTTCATCTGAAGTATTTCCTTCATCCCATCTTGTTTATGTTAATCACATACATGAATTTAAGTTGGTTAAATAATTAAATAAATTTCAAAAAATTAGTTTATGTCCCAGTAGCATTTTTTTTGGAGTCAATTACCACTGGAAGTAATTACTATGAAGTTGATGATTTATTGAGTTGTGGATTATTTTTAATAATTTGTACAATGCAGAACACGATTTAAATCATAAGAAAATAATTAAGCATAATATGACCGTGGAAAAATGCTCTGTAAGGGTGTAATCAGATACTTACAGGAAAAGCAAGAGTTTGTGATTTATGGAGCAACAGAGAATTTATTAAAAATAAACAAAATCTGCATATATGTATTTTTACAGAAAACAGATAATACGGTATATGTGATTTGACATTTTTGTTGGATAGAGCTCCTCACAAGGAATCCAACAAAATTGGATTCATATTTTTCTGAGGTGTATTTATTTTTCTATCGATTTAAGAAATTCTAGCATTTTCTGGGAACTAAAACAAATTGGGAAAGAAAGAAATTGAGCCGGCCAATCAGATCTGGGCAACACAAGGGGCCACAGAGCCAGGCCGCAGTGGATCGAGGCTGGTCACAAATGATCCAGCCACTCACGTGCGAACGCATGGAGGGCTACACGGGTGGCCACACGAGATCCCACATGGACGCACAGGATCCCGACCTTGCAGCCCATGGTGTGCTGGCCAGGGACTTCGCCGGAGCACGGGAGAGGGCAGCACGGAATGGCGAGTTCACCTCAGGGCTTGGAGGAGGTCGCGGGAAAGGCCGGAGGTAGGTCGTCGACGAAAGGCGGCGGATGGTGTTGACGGTCCTTAGACCAGTTTTTTTGACCGTCAATTAGCTCTATAAATAAGGAGAACTAACACTTGTTGCTTGCATATGTTATCAAATAACCTATTCCCACGTGTACCTCTAGATTTCGATATGCAGGTGGAAAACAGGGATTGCCAGGTGTAAACAAGGCCCAAGGCGACGATTCTAACACGTCCACCAAACAACGCTCGCCGCGGGTATATAATTCAAGGATTAAAGGCCCAGAACCTACCAGAATATCAACTGAG